>AYJT01069408.1:0-14817 GCA_001278415.1 Ocimum tenuiflorum
TTATATATGTGGGAGTTATTTAAAAAAAACTTGTAGAGATCAACCGGATAAATCTTTTTCTTCGAATAAATATTTTATTTTATTTTATTTAAATTAATATTAATATATTAAAAATTATTTGTATTGTCATTATGAATTTTTTTATTTGCCTGGAATTTTTTTTGTATGAAATATAACGAAGCCCCCCTCTAAAATTTTTTTCTAGTTCCGCCACTGGTAACTGGATCAATTGCACATAGCCCCCAAGTTTAAAAGAATTTGTTTCTCTTTTCATATATACTATCTAAAAGTTAAAGAAAAAGTTCAAGAATTTACCACAAACTCTAGCGCTGCCTTCTCTTTCCCTTGAGGGCCCCACTTTTTCCCTCAATTTTTTATTTTCTCGGATTTAAATATTTATTTTTTATCCTTTCCAACAACCATTATTGTTTATTAATTCTTCTCCACTTTATGAAACCTTCTCATTCAATTAAATTAAAAAAAAGAATAGTTTTAAATAAATGCGCGAGCAAATTTTTCTACTAATCTTCAGTTTGGTTAAATATGAAAATTTAATGGACAGCTTCCAAATAAAAACTCGTAAATACTTTTCAAAAATTTTGCTTTTCCGAAAATATGTCTGGAAATGTCGAATTCGGCTGATTTTTATAAATGAGTTATTTTAAAATATTGCTGGAAATGACACTCAGAAATGTCGGAACCGCCAGATTTTATGAATTATTTCATTTTTAAATTTTTGTCAAAAATGCCGATCCGAGTGGATGAATCATTTCGTTCAAGTGGATCGAATAGAGAGGCAATTCGGTCAAATTTGTGATGTTTAAAAATCCTTCAGCTCGCAGCAGTGAACAACTTAAATTGAATGGTGTAGTCCTCAAATCCTCGAATGGAACACTTTGAGTTCATAACGACAAACAACAAAGTTAGAGTACGAAGCATTGACTGCCGGGTTTTGTCTGGCAAGAGAATTTAGAGTCGTGAAATTACGAATAAAGAGCGATTCCCTAGACGGGTTGCAAAGAGCTTGAAGGTGAGATGCTCGATATCAGTTCGGGTTCTGATTCACAGATAAAACTATAAGATTTATTTTGATTAAGGGCTTGTTGTATGGAACGTCCCTTGATGGACCATATTTGAAGTGTGTGGAAACTGGAAAAGGACGGAGGACGAGAAATCCTCGATGAGTTTCAAGACTCTCATACACTGAGCAATGTCAGTTGGGTTTACTAGCCAACCCAAGAACTCCAAGAGTTTGTTAAGAGTGCGTGCGAAGGTTAAAGGTTTGCTACCCCATCTAAACCTTGTGCCCTGCCCACTCATGAGGGGCAAGCTATCACGAGAAATTGGTCAAAGTTCGAGTTTATATAGAACATCAAAATGGAATTTAACGAGTATACTTTATTTATAAAAAAAAAGTTTCCAGAGATGTCCTATAACCCCAATTCATTATAAAACATAACAAATCCTAGAAATTTAACCCACTCATATAGAGACAATTAGAAAACCCTAATCACACAACCTTTTCCTCGAGATTAGTAAGAATGACAATGTTGTGGTGTTGCTTTGGTTAGGGGGACACAAGGGTTATTATACATCAAAGCTATGTTTGAAGCTTGTTTTGAAAAGACAGTAACCAAAGAAGTTGGAGGTTCATAGTATTTCGGAGATCAAGATTATAATAAACCATAATACAAACTGAAACGACTTATGCGGCGATGATGCCAAAGAAAGGTGTTGGAAATTACCGTAAATTAAGAACCCTCTAATACTATTACCATTTTCAAACATTAAAATCTAGTGAAACTATCTACCACCTCAAAGTGCAGTAGCAAGCAGCTTTTCCATGACCTTAAAAGTCGCAGGTTCGAGTCTTTGTGGGAACATCCGCGTGGGTTTATTTAATATTGTACTTAAAAAATCTAACGGAACTTTGGAATTCAGAAGCAAGTATATACCTTAATAACGCCTGCTGAAAGGCATGAAACCCAATCCAAACAATAATATTAATACCATCTACTCTCTACATAAAGCCAAAGGGCGCAGCAAGCAGTAATGCACTAGCTCAAATGCAGAACAATAAGATATAATCAGCATCTATATCTCAACGGCTAATTACATCAGTAGAGATTGCGGTGAGAACTATCAGGCTTTAATGCGACAAAGCCACTTACCGGAACTCGCTCGAACATTTGCTTACTGCCATGCTGTGTAAGCTATTGATGGAGGTCACCTTTTCTTCTACTTGTACGGCCCAGTGGTCACCTCAAGTGGGTCGTAAATAAAACTAAATCTGATCCAGTCATCCTCCAGGGGATTGAGTCATCAATCTACCTCACATTTTTGTCACACGCTAAAACCTTCTTTGCCACACGACAGCACAAATCAGATATCTGAAAATAAAAAACAAAATATTCCAATATCGATCAACCATTATAGTGAAGCTTATGATTCTGGGATCCTTGACCCTGCTGGGGTGGTGGCTGCTGCTGAGAATTCAGGATGTTTAGAGGCTGTGAGTTGTAGTGCGCAAATGGTTGTGAATAGAGGGGGTTCAGCTGCAAACAAAGAAGAAAAAGTAACTCCAGCTATACATGGACACCATAGGAATGAGGTAGAACTAAAGAGTTGTAGATAGAATACAACTTATACAATCTGTTAAAAAATTCCAGTAATGGTCGAGAACTTGAGCCCGTATAAACTTCCAGAAATTCAGAAAACAGAAAATAAAAGAACCTGTGACTGAAGGGGATTGGCATTAGCCACACCAAAGTGATTCTGAGAAGAATCATCTTGGGATTGATCATTGAATGGTGCTTGCGTAAATAATCCTTGTGAACCATGGGCCATATACTCCTGAACAAGATGTCAAATGAAAGCAAAAGTAAGACGGACCATCAGATAATAGTTTAAAAGACAAGCAAGTGGTCAAAGGAGAAATCCATCATGTAGATGATTGGCCTAAAAAATATTGGAGTGAATTCGAACACTACCAGCACTTCTTGGAAGTTTTGACATTAACAATGTATATTTTATAATACAAATGAGGCAATGAAACAAAAGTCGCACATGCCCAAACAGACTTACTTTTGGATCAGTTTACTGTAATTTCTTTACAATGTGTTTTGGCATATAAAGCGAATGAATTCTTATAACTGCTTACCATACATTTTAAATGGTCTTGTACAGAACACAGACACACTTTTGCAAATTGATCATACCATCAAGTATCACCATTTCAGTCACAATAAACTGATCAGCTTCCAACCAATAAGGTCGACCTTGAAACCTTCATCTATTCATCTAAGTCTATACATCAAAGCCCATGGGACTTATGGATATAATTAAATAGAGAGTACTGTTATCATCTTATTAAGATATTCTCCTCAATCAAGGTCATCCCAGCTGCAGATCAATCAGATTAGTTTTTTAGCCACTAGTGATTGTCAAAGTCTACAAATTCGAAGCCAGTGGGATTAAGGACATAAAAAAATGGAGTAATGACTCTTGTCTTATTGAGATACTCTTCTCAATCAGGCCAGATGGGATCCAAACAAAATTAAAGAATCTCATTTTATTACCCTAGACTCAGTTGTCCTAATATTTTTCACGTATAAGATATAGACTCCAAAATAGTGATTCATCTTAACTACAGATACAACTCCAATCCCTAGCAACATGCAAAACAAAAAAGGCCTTAAAATTCATTGTGATTTGAGGCCCCACCCAGCAACTTTAATTTACTTATATCCTATCATCCACAAGGAAAACAAAATTTAGTTATCACAAAGTACAAATCTTTCTTGTGGTGAAGCAACACAGAAAAGAGTACAAAGCAATTATTATGGTATGTCAAAGGACAAAAGGGGATCCTATTCAAACCTGAGACATATAGTCGTTCCCTGGGGCAAAACGAGCATATCCAGCTTGGGAGTTCTGATTTAAAAAACTCCCAGGAAATCCACCTTGTCCCCCCTGTGTAACGTAGTCAACTGCATACCCACTCTGAGAAGCCTGCACAATTAAGTATAGATCATGTCAAACATCAATTAGTCAGACAAGGATCCTGAAACAATTCCATCTTATAACAAGATCCGCCCACAGATCTTGACAAGACAGCATACTTATTAGTCAAGAAAAACATATATTCAAGTACCTGAGTGGAGAACTCAGCAACATTATAAGGGATGTGTGATCCCTGACTTTTAAAATCATCAATCAAGACATCCTGCAGAAGATGTAAATAATAAGCACAATGAAACTGTCTGAACATGTGGCAATGAATAAACTGTCAATGCCAAAAAAATTACTTGAGACATGCCACCCATGGAAAATCCATCCCTGTATGTCTGGTTTGGACCTTGACCTGCCACCTGTATTTGACAAAAAGAACATCCCGGGCTCAAATAAAAACAATGGCCACGATTATGATCAATAGCAATAGGAAAATTCACCAAACTTCTAAAGATGCATACATTAGAAACATAGCCAGGCTGGGACAATGGACCGGCCACATTAGGCTGGCTACTAGCATTATCCATAGGTGGGAAATTGAAGTTAGATGCAAGACTTCCTATTGGAGGTTGTCCACCTTGCTGGTGTGGAAGATGACTACCAATGGGTGCACTGGAGTTCCCACGGCCAACACCAAATCCTCGGCTACCCGGTTGTGGAATTTGAGGTACAGCACCAACAGGTCCATGTACACCACTACGAGCAGGTATGGCGTATGGTTGTGATGGAGGTCCTCCATGGTATGGGGGCATGGGTACTCGAGGCATTGCATAACCAGAAGGATGAACACCAGGTTTATGGGCACCATTGGGTGGGCCAGGAGGCATGTAAGGACCTGCTTGAAGAAAACATCAATTGCATCTCCAAATTCGAATAACTACTTCCACGACATAAAATTATAAATAGCACAAGTTAATACATTGTCCTAAGACTTGCACAAAAGATCAATGTGCCCCACTTTGTCTATTTAAAAAAACACCCTTTAACTTTTTATTTGGATTAAAATCAGTCCCTCATTTTACAAAATTATAAACCATCTGTAAAATTTGTGACATAATTGGACACCTTGTATGTGTAATAAAAATAAAATGCTGAAGTATATTTTAATCGTTTGTCAATTGGATTGTTATCCAAAGTATTATCCGCGATTTTTATCAAATTGCCAAATAAATGCGTCCAATTTCATAAAGAATTTATCGCACATTTAATGATTTCATCAAGGTGCCAAAATGTATTGTTAGGAGTGCAATTAACCCAACTAAAAGAAAGAGGTCACATTGATCTCTTGTTCCATGGTTAGGGGTTGATATGATATGCCAATTATAAATCCCTCACAAACAGCTGCAAGCCTCTCCAATGAGATTCATTAGAAGAGGACAACTGAGCATGCATCAAAATTAGGAAGAAGAACATACTCCTAGAGCGAGGACCCCTCCTATCAGTATTTGAGCTTGAGGAAATAGCTCCAAAATTATCATTGGGAACAGCACCCGCTCCACCACCATAGAAGAGTCTTCGTTCATTGTAAATCTGTGCCACATTAACCCCATTTATGTTAAGGTACATAAAAGAAAATAGAGAAATCCACACAAATTTTGGAAGAGAGTTGCAAGATAAAATAACATCACATCTAACAGTTACCTTCTTTGGCTTCTGAAACTGAACCATGCTCTGCTTCAGATTATTCAAAGGACCTTCAACCAAGCACTCATGTTCCTGATGGAAGATGGTTCCAGAATATCATATAAAAAGTCTTGCCACGGAAATGAAAAATAATTTACTGAGAAGGAAATATGCAAACACAAGATTTCCTAGAAACTCGACTAAGTAAATAATATAAAAGTCAGGCTGAAGGGATGCATTCTAATCATCTCAATCAATGAATTAATCAGAATAAGAACTGACATGTTCTTCTGTGATGGCAACCGAAAGTAACATATAATTCAAGTAAATACCTTATAGTGTGTTAACAAGCCATTCCAAAGGGGCTGCTTGCTTAGAACTTTAGGGTTTCCCAATATAACAATACCATAACGAGCACGTGTGAGGGCAACATTAAGCCTGCGTGGATCATTGAGGAAACCAATGCCCTGGACATAAAAACCGTCATGAAGAAATTTAAATAGATAGAAAATGCTTTACAGCTCCCCCACAGCTAGGTTCATCTAAGATCTAGTAACCCATGCAACGGAACTCCATTCAAATGGACCATGAAACAATCCGAATTTTTTTATAAGTGGTGCAAGACGACACATCTAATCAATCATATGGGGAAAAATCCAAAAATAGAACACAACCAATCTCAAAGAAGAGTAACTTAACGTAGTAAATGAATATGAGAACAAGCTTCAAACCCCACCTGATGCTCATTACTCCTCACACAAGACAAAATAATGTAGTCTTTTTCCCTACCCTGGAATGAGTCTACACTTGCCACCTGAGAACAGAAATATCATATAAGCTTCTATATAAAGTAAACGGCATACTAACATATCTGGATATCTCATATCACCTCAATTTCTTTGTATAGCTGCTGACGCAAAGCACCATTTCGAGACATGTAATTCACAATATATGCTCGTTGTCCTTCATAGGGGGTTATAACACCAATCTGTCAAAGTATTAACAATTAATTTATGAAATGTGAAAGCAGTTCAAGATCAAAACCAAGAATTAGAGTTATTTCACAAACCTGACTAGGAACAACACCACTCTTCAAAAATGTAGTTACAATTTTTTCGACATTTGCGGCCTCGGTCCTATTTAGATATGATGTTCCACTAGCACTGATTTCCTCTTGTCCCATCTATAAAATGTAGATAAGAAGGGTTTTCAGACAAAATCTAGAAGTGACGAAAGGCCAAAAGAGATATATCGCAGCCCAACACCCAAAATTAGAGGATATGAACGGGTTCTATTCAACCTATCTTGAATATTCTCCTTTCATTAGTACAAAATATAACAGCATAACTAACATACACTGATGCACAAGGTCTTTCAGTACAAAGGCAGATAAAATTCATTCCTTTTGTTCCAGAATTAGATATATCCAGATCAAACGAGCTTTTTCACCAATAAAGACACCATTCACTATCACTCACATCCTTCCAACAAATAAATTAGACTTCAATGACTTAGAAGGGAGAAGAAAAAAATCACACAAAATTGATTTGCTGTACCTGAACATAAAAGAACATGGGACGGTTCGGGACTGGCCATGGGAAATCAATGCCAGGTGATTGCCTTTCATTTATTGTAACTCCATTTTGAAGAGTTCCTTCATAAAAGCTATTAGATGGAAACTCTGAAAGTGCCGGATGCATTCTATATTGAACCTGGAAGGGAAAAAAATGATATCTAATTAAAAATATAAGCAAAACACAACTGCAATCAAACAGTTTTAGTTTAATGGGTAAGGCTTCATCTCTTGCAAGCTTCTCAATCATAAAAAATACAGTAATTGTAGTCTTACTAAAGTGAATCACTTCAAAGAATATAGTGATTTACTGTTCTAATATAAACGTGAATTGGCTAGATGAATAAACATAAATTTCTTTCTCCAGATATGTTATACTATGTATTCTTCTCTCCATGGTATCAGACAGCCACTGCAAACCTTTGGGCTTAGGTACCGCTGTTGCCACCTTGCCTCTGTCCAAAGCACTAATGCTAGGGATCTTATGCAACCTGTAGAGTCCAATCTCTTGCAAGCATCTCAATCATCAAAAATACAGTAATCGTAGTCTTACTTAAGTGATTTACTACAAAGAGTATAGTGATCTACTGTTCTACTAATATAAATGATCATTGGCTAGATGAATAAAGATGACTTTCTCTCTCCAGATATGTTTATACTATTTATTCTTCTCTACATGGTATCAGAGTGCAGCCGCTGAAAACCTTTGGCTTAGGTACCACTGTTGCCACCTTGCCTCAGTCTAAAGCACCAATCCTAGGATTTCTAATGCTACCAGTTGCGTGCCTGTTGTTTCCAGCTTATATCCTAATGCTAGGGTCTCTGCTGCCTTCTGCCATAGGCGCAACTGCTACCTTCTTCCCTAAGCTTCTGTGCTACAGTGTTTTCCCTTCTTCCAGTATTTCTTAAGACTTTGTAACAAGTTATACATGATTGATATACATGCTCTAGCTTGAAAGCGCGGTTGGAGAATATGTTTAATTATGGCAATAAAGTCTTCCATCAAGTTATTTACTTCCCAGAATGGAGTGATTTACTACCTAGAATAAATGTGTATTGACTTGATAAATATACAAAAATTCCTTTCCTCTAGATACTACATACATGTGTAACATAACACAAGTATATTTCACGTTTTATATAGAGAACACCATCAACATGTACACACAGTATAAGGTACATGTAGATCCAAATATCTCAAATATTTTACTTCTGTAATTATCTTGAATCTTATTTGATTTTAGGAGTACTGAAGGAAAAAATAAAGAGGGAAGAAGGAGAGAAGAATGAGGTTTGCGCATAATTACAGTCAACAGGCAAGCAACTTTCTTTCCCAATTAACGGGAGAAAACTCAGTATAGTAGCATGTTTCTTTGCTGGATTGAAAAAGTAATCAGGATCATAAAAATCACCTGCAATCTAATTGGTTTCACACCAAGCAGGACAAGCCGTTCAAACAGCGATTGAGCCAGTCCAGCGCGTGCAGCTTTCTTGCACATAATTACAGGACCAAGCTGGCAGTGGTCTCCCACAAGAACAACCTACAAAATTCATGTTACTAAAATAAAGCTACATACACCAAGTATGTAATAAAACTAACTATAATCACCTGTTTTACTCCAAGAACCAATGGAATAAGACACTCGGGTTCTGTTGCTTGAGTTGATTCATCAATAAGAACCTAAAAGTGATGTGCAAAATTGACATAGCAAATCTGAATGTCAATATAGAAAACTTAACGAACCCCGACACTCAAGCAAAAGACGAGAATGTTAACATCAAGAAACTTGTAAATTTCGAACGTGGTGTTTTACCTGGCGGAATCTAAAATTTGCTAAACGAGGATCCCCAGCCCCAACACATGTACAACATATAACATCAGCACTCTGAGATATCTCCCTCTCAGTTGCTCGTTTAAGGGCCTTGTACTTTTTCTCATCGCTGCTGGACAATTCTCCTGCAAATTACAATATTCAGGCAAAGAATATATGTTAAAAAGCCAGTTATGAATTGTGAAACCTTGTAAAACAATGATTTTGTACAAAGAAATTGAATGGAAACTAAAAGGACAGAAAGCTCAATGCTTCATTCTCCTCCCACTCATACGCAGGTATCTGTATATTGAGTATTGTCCTCATTCTGAGAACCTATTTGGGCTGCTCTTATTGGGCATGTCCCTAATGCTATTTGCTTCTTGGACAAAGATAAATGCAAGAAATGTGCAAATATGGACATTTTTTCAACTATGCACCTCATCAATAACAAATGACATCAAAGACTAAGTAGTAAGTAACAACTGCCTCTGATGGTTCCATACAGAACTGACAATCCGTGAGTTACAAGATCCGTCCCACCTAAGTTTCTCCATGTTTAATAACCACCTCGAGTCAGAACTTGTAAATCCCATTAAGTTAAATCGAAAACAGAATTATCAGGGGAAATATCAAGGCATCAAGAAGAATCCAAATTAAAACTAAAACAACGTTATCTCTACTCATAAAATACCAAAACAAATATGCAAATTAATTTGCTTTCAGCTAAGCAACACCTCTATTAAAGGAGCTTGTGCTAGAAAATTTTGTCTGGAAACTTGGAAGAAGAAACCTCACCAAATGCATCAGCAAACCACACTCAATCCAACTGAACTCAAACATAATTATACTGTCCAGCATTTACACTTCACATGAAAATGGAATCACAAAAATACACAACTGAACACAAACAGACTATGAAAATCATATTTCAACAAGTCAAACCCACTCAAAACAAAGAAATTGGAAGAGCACAAAGGACAACATAAATACACACCTTGTTCATCTTTCAGTTGCTGCAACTTGTGAAGTTCACTTTTTTCAGATGTATCTAGATGTCTAACCTGTGTACATAAAGAAATGATAAACCCAAAGGCACTTTGGTATGTGCATTGCAAGGTGTTGGCAAAATCATAATAATTACTTCATTATGTAAAACAGCTGAAATACAAAATTACAAACTATCCTAACCTGATAGTGCAAGGTTAAGTGCTCAACAGGGGAACTAACAGCTTCCCTTGATTTTGCACAAAGTCGGACAACCTTAACATTAAAAGAGGACAAATGAGTAAACAGGTTTGCCAAGAAAAGGAAATATATCTCAAAATTACACAGTAAAGTATGCCATTTGATCTTATCTTAGATCTCTCAATCCCTCTCTTCTCTCCCTTTGTTACCCCTCTTTCAGAATGTCTGAGGATCAGACAGATGCCAGGGGAACAAAGTGATAAGTACTCAAACAGCTAAACAAGTTGCTAGCCAAACAACAAGAATGATACAAGGTACTTTGACCATGCATCTATCAGATTTCATGGGACCTCAATATTAAAGTTTCTTGGGTCATGAGAGGAGAAAATGAAACATTTTAGGTGATAAATCACACCAGCACTGGACATTAGATTGAAATAATATAGAAGCAGCAATATTCAAACCTTTAAACCAGTTGCACTTATCTTTTCAGCAAGCTGATCAACAGCAACATTACTTGGAGCACAGACCAAAACCTAAAGACAACCAATATGATCAAACAAAAACAGAAGCTATAGGGGCAAACGAGTATCTTCTCTGTACAGCACGAGTTAGAAAGAAATGCAACCTGTCCCTGGCCTTGTTTAGCCATGTGATACACAATTGCAGCAGATGTCACTGTTTTACCCGTTCCAGGTGGACCTTGGATGAGACTTATAGGCTTTTGTAGGACACTTTTGACAGCAAAAACCTACAATATTTGGCAAGTTAAAACCAAAAAAAATAATGAGGAAGGAAGTATCGGAAAGAATGAAATAATAGCACAAGTTTCGATCGTGCCAAGTAAAACTTTCACAAAATTGATTTAACGTAATATTTCAAGCACAGTGACGATCAATTTTTTCTATGCCAACTATTCCATACATAATTATAACACGGCTTATCAGAGATTATTAAAATTCCAAAGGAAAAACACTATCTACCTATATGCTTATCAAACAATGTTGCAAGCTCAATCACCAATCCATGCCCTTACATAAATTATTAAATAAGTTGCCTCCTTAAATCACTTAACACTGTTAAGCAGAAAATAAGTATAGCAGATTCATACCTTAAATAAGCATGAGAAAAAAAAATATCCAAAACAAGAACAAATCCAGCAATTTTAAACTGCCATTAAGAATGAAATGAAAGAATATGGGACCATACTTGAGATGCATTAAGCTCGGGAAGCCCGGGTGCACCAAATCTTCTAGGTAACGTATTACGGACCATCTGCATTTCAACTTCATGGCCAAGCAAATGATGATAGATATACCTGTGAGCATGAAGCATATCAGTTAAGACAAACAAAGTCAACTAAAGAACAGTAAAGGCACTAATCGTGAATACCTAAGAGATCAAAAAGAAGATTGCCATGGTCCAAAAGGTTTAACATTGTTACACAATTATGATTCTAGTTTGTAAATGCCAGTATTCCCTGAAGATTTAGTTAGCTTCTCTTTTCACATTCTCAATAGGCACATTTGCTATAAGAATTTTCAAAAGGCATTTCTTTTCCTTTTGAGGGACAGAGGAGGTGGAGACTGAACCCCAGACCTCATCCACTTGGTAACCTATGGGTTTAGAGTAACCTCAGAAAGCTAGTATCTGTAGATAGACAACCCTTTATGAGTAATTCTTTTGTGAGGAATTTTTTGGAGTAATTTTGGCATTAAGGCACCACAGGATAACTTTGTTACTACCCTAGGAAATAGGTTGGCATATAAATAGCATCACTTAAAATCCAAGATTCAACAATTGATTCCATGGGAACAGCCACATTGTGACAGCTTCCTTGGTACCCCATCTTCCTAGTTCACTTCCAATATGAGAAGGCATGGAAGGGACATTCTCAGTGTTGGACACATTGGAGAAGGGGAATAAGGCTAAGCTAGTCTGCTAGAGGCCTATTAATTTTTGGTTTCTTATAGATCTTCCCCTAGTTTTTCCCAACAAAGAGGAAACTCTGTAGTATGCAGGAATCTCCCTCACCAAGAAGAGAGGACCTGATGTGAAAACAGTCCTCACTTTTCCCTCTGGCATAAGAATGATAGCTTCACCAAAAGTAGTTCATAGAAAGCATAGACAACTGAATGTAGTTTCCTCGCAACTGAAATCTACTCCAAAGAAAAAGGTTACTACTTACCCACTGACACTAGTTTCATCAACAGCAAAAGTTTTCATAGCCCCCTGCATTCGGTCAAAACTTGTGCTCTTCCAGACAAAGTCAACGCTAAAACCATGGTTGACATCAACAGGAACACCCTGCTAGAATAAGGAATTAGATTTTTTTTCCATTTTTGAAGGTTATATAAAATACAAGAAGAAGAGAAAAGCAATCGAGCTTTTCTATACCTGACTGGCACCAAGTTCAAGGGCTACCTCCTCTTGTGCAGTCAATTTTATCTGAGATGACAAAAAAATTTCAAATTTAATTCAAAAGGATAGTTAGATCTTTAATATAACAAACAGTAAATGAAAATAGAATTCGATATATGCATATTCAGAAATGCATGGGTGATCTAAACAAAGGCTTGTAGCAAGATGTAAAAAACAGAGTTCTTCAGAAAAGATGTCATACCACATGTCCCACAGATTGCCATGAGGAGTGAGCTGCATCACCTGAATAACGGAGTCGAAGTTCATCACCAGGTACAAGACGTATTTCATTGTCTTCCTACAAAAAACTTGCATCCTTCATCACACAAAAATTAACAGCGATATGCTACACACTAAATGGCATTAGAGGCTACCTTTGGAAACACAAAATAAGCAATGCGCTTCTTATTAAGACCAATATCCCAACGAATTGTGATATTGTCTTTGCTTTGAGATTCCTTCATCATCTGCCAACATTAAGTCAACATGGTTAGAACTTTTCTAGAATCTATTGATCTTGGATTTCAATTAGGACAGACCTAAGTAGAAAGTTCTATAATTCATTTAACAAGCTTGTTTGTATCCCGAGTTCAAAACTCAAGTTTCATTTATTCTGTTTCCTTTTTCCATTAAGCAAATGATCTAGGGCCACAAGTTTTGCCAAATGCAAGCCTTGTACCTTATTTAGCTGCTTATTTTTTCATCAAATAAATTCCAGATTCAGACAAATTGAAAACGAACTGATAAAGCATGACTTAATTACATATTCAACAAATATCTTTTGAAGTGAAAATCCTTTCAAAATCCTACTAGCAAATAAATAATTTCTTAGATGAGAGGCGAAAAAAGGTCTGTCTAGTCAAGCAAAGAAAGTTCCCCAAGCCTGTTACGGCATAGGTTTATAGGGATTTTTCAGCAATTTACTTTTGCACCTCACATCTAAATCCTCATATTTCCTATCTAGGAAAATTCGGAAGCAACGACAAAATGATTAAACTGATAATCTCAATTGCTGTCCTTGAAAGTAATGATGTTATATACCAACTAGTAACTATGCCCATTTGAGAGATATAAAATACCCAAAACAATACAATTGTCATATAAATTCTGACATTGACCCATTGGGTTTATGGGCACAGCACGAGAGCATAAAAATGAGGGCAGTCATACCTTATCATAATCTGCTTCGAGTTTGATGAGTGGGGCGAAAACATTTTGATACTGGAGACAAAATAACATTGCAGTATCATTAAAATAGGTTATTGAACACAAATGTCACTTAGAGTGTGCACAATGAGATTAACTCCAGAAATAAACTAAGATTATGCCACATCTCAAGTGAGCACCTGATAAGCATCTTCATACTTCAGAGCCACAGGTTGAGGTTCGTCATCTACACCAGGCTTCTCCAGATCTTCCAAGGTAGCATCAGGATTTGTCTTCCAGAGCTCTTCTATTTTATTTATCTGCTGGGCACTAATTTGCCGAGCCCTCAATTGCTCTTGTTCAGATGGTACCTGTTTTGCAGCAAATTTCAGGAGCCAACCACATAAATATGAAATCTTTGATATAACAAGGAACGTATGGACACCAAACCTTTAGCAACCATTGCAAGAAACATCTATCATCAATAAGCGGGCACCATTGACTCAGGTCCCAATTCATGTCCTTTAATGCATTGACACTAAGACATGGTTCCCTACAAAGCAGAACAACAACACTTTCTGTCTTTGCAGATATGAACCCGAGAAGAAACACATTGCGACAACCACAGTTATAACATTCAAGGATAGTTTCCCCCAGAGGACTGTCTTTGTGAAGACAGACTTCTTTGTGCTTTGCTCTCACCTACAATGGATCAGAACGCACCAGTTAGCTTAATATAATTTAGTTCTCGAACAGAGCATAGAAAACTATCTATATTTTTCAGCCGATTTATCAATTTATAGAAAATCAGCAATTAAAAGGCAAAATTTTACTCAAACGCAGAGCATCATAGTAGGAATTTGGGTTCAAGACAACTCACCAGATGATTGACAATGTGCGAGCCAGAAGTATTCCCGCGCGAATTGCAGAACCATTTCCTACAAGACGGCACATTGCAGCGCACAACGCAAGCGGGATTGGTGACCCCGCAATACCTGCAAGCATGCTCGGTAAAGTCTCCCTTTCCGTACTCAAAAACCTCGT
>AYJT01069424.1:0-13805 GCA_001278415.1 Ocimum tenuiflorum
GCGTTAACAAAACTCAGAGAAAGAAAGAATTTTTGTACTTTTAATTGTATATATGCAAAATCAGGTTGTTTCATGTGTATTCTCCAACTACAGCCTAAGACAACAGTTGCAATGACTCCTGTTGATTATTTGAGGAGAACTGAGGGCCTGGGCTACGGAGCAAATCTACATTTCCTATTATTAAATCTGACAGGCTCAAAATTGCCTAAATAAAATTGTCTTCCACTGGTCTTTGTCCCTTCTCTTCTTTAAAGAACCTGTCTCATCTGTTCTAATTGAAATGCTTATTTTTCATAGCTTGAATACAATCATAACTTGATTTTTGTTTCATTATTTTAGAGTCATTTTTATTTCTCTGGCATTCCTGGTCTTCAATTTTCATTAGTTAATAAACTATATTTGCCTTTTCCTTGTGAAGAAAATACAATGAATGATTCCGTCTTACAACTTGGTGATCATTTGCAGCTGTTCCCCTACCATCTTGCGGAGCATGTTTGCCGTGTTATGAGGGTTTCTCCATTCAAATATTACTGTGATATGTTGTTTGAAGTGATGAAAAGTGGTATGTTTATTTCCACATTGACCCCCTTGATCTTATATTCACACTTTTCCTGTGCTGGAATTGTCCAAACTCTTCAATTTTCATGCTCTTTATAAATTCTTTGCAATATATTTGCAGAACAACCCTATGACAGCATCCCAAATTTCAGCGCAGCAGATGCCTTGCGGCTTACAGGGATTGGAAGAAATGAATTCATTGATATCATGAACAAATGCAGATCTAAGGTAGGATTTACTGACAGAATACTTTTGGACTGAGTATCTAAGATTAGTGTCCAGATTCTACACTGCTGCTGTAGGTGAATTAGTTATTGAAGCAGCTAGGTCTTTCCTGATTTTAATATGGTTTTCTGGCTCTTGGCTTGGTGGATACCTTGGAGTTTATGAACTGCCACTTGCAGAAATATTTTGAGTTCCTTGTCATATCTAGCATGATTATCTGCCCATCTAGGATTAACTTTTGTGGAGTTCCTCAGAAAATTATGTGGAAGCTGAACAAGTCAATAGTGAAAGAACTCTTGCCAGTCGATCCTGTGGATTTTGTGATTGAGCCATGGTGGGTAGTTTGTCTTGTCAACTTTACTTTGGAAGAATTCAAGGTCAGTTTTCTTTTGATTGAATATATTTCCAAATGCATAGTTCCGGGTTTGAAGTCTAACTGACACGTACTCTTTACGCCACCTCTTCTCTTCCACATCTGTGTCAGAAACTCTCTGAAGAAGAAATGGCAACAATTGATAAAATATGTAAGGAGGAAGCAAACTCATTCATCCTTTTTGATCCTGAAATTATTAAGGGTCTGTATCGCCGGGGACTTGTGTACTTTGATATTCCTGTTTATCCTGATGACCGTTTCAAAGGTAACCTCTTGAGAATTTTATTTTAGTATTTTTTAAACTCAATCCCCCTCCTGGAAATAACAAAGAGGAGTGTTCAGCGTAAGACTGACTATTATCATTTTGGAACCGAGAGGCACCTTTTTATTTGATGTCGCTAATCTGCTAAATGCCTTTGTCTCTTTAAAATGAATGCATGCTTACAGCTTGCCAATGATATGATTAAACTTAGGCCTCTGACCTTGTTTTTCATGTAGCTGCTGTTTTTGAAGCTGTGACTGATATATTATTGTTTAGTGAAAGTAAATACAACAAATTTTGAGTATTGCTTTTGACTTGACATGTCCAAACTCATCCTAAACCCTAGGAGAGGACTGCCCTAAAAGTTTGCATGGAAATTCTAACTTTCAGCAGTCTACAACTGAAAAATTGCTTACCTTTTGTCTCGGTCAATTGGTTTTGAAGACATTGTAATATGTATGATGGTATCATGCTGAATCATGGAAAAGAAAACCTAGTTGGTTGAGATAGATTATATCTGAGGAAGAAAAGCAATTTCTTGCTTGAAACATCCTGCACAATTGTCCTGCATTACTGCTCATCCAAATATTTTTCCAGAAAATACCCAATTTTTCATTTCCAAACTTTTTGGATTAGCTGAAATATCTTAAAACCTATCAAAAATCAAAACTTTGAATGCTTCATGTGCATTTCAGTTTCTAGGCTCGAAGGATTTGTTTCAAACCGGGAGCAGTTATATGAAGATCCCATTGAAGAGTAAGACTCCAATATATCTTCTCTCTTTTGGATTGAAGCTCTCAAGTGTGAAAAATTTTGCATTTAATATAGTGTGAATTGCATAAGCAGGTTGCTCTATGCTGTATTTGTGGTGTCAAGTGAGAATTCAACTGTTGCTGAATTGGCAACAACGTTGCAAGCTGAAATCTCCCAGCTGCAGGCTGCTGCATCTTTTGCTTGTCGACTGGGCTGGGCGGTGAAGCTCATTGATCCTGCCTCTATTCTTCAGGAATCTTATTTGCCTGGATCCCCTAAAAGTATGCTCAGTGATGAAGAAGTTGGTTCTCATGGTAATATGGGCTCTACAAATATATTTGGTGATGGCAGTGGTTCTCAATCTGGAGAGATATTATGGACAGAAAATTCTATTCCTGCTACTGATTGTTCTCGTGTAGCTTTTGTTGTTGATGCTAATATAACATCGTATCTAATGATGGGATCTGTTTCACCAGGTCTGTCTCTGTTTCTAACCCTTCCCAAGTATTTAAAGTATTTATTATCATTGGAGATATATTACGATTTGTTTCAGCAATCAATTATGTTTATCCATTAGAAGTTCAGTTAGTTTAGGGCTCTTTTATAGGTCTATAAAAGGGAGTTGATTTATAGGATTTATTATGTTTATGAAGATTGGAATTGGGATCTCCTCAGTCCCTGGAGGTATTTTTACTTTAGTTTTGTTGGGGGAAGGTTCTCCATTGGGGTTTGACCACTCCAAGGAGAGTTGAAGATGGATTATGTCCTTGTTCTTGATGAGTTTTCTTTCAAGTTTCATTACCAATCTCTCGTCTTACCCTTTGTCTTTGCTCTAAGGGTTAAGTGTGCAAAAGCTGAGAAATCCTTCTCGTATAAGTACCCGATTTAAGATTTCCTTCCTTTGGAGAAGATAAACATTGGGTGAAAATTTCAATGTTGTGTCTGTACACCTTTTCTGTGGATGAACATTAGAAGAATGCTCATAATTTGTTCTGACTTTATTGGCATCATCATTGTGGATATGGACTAAATGAAAACAAATAGAAGCTTAGGTAAGAAAGAGAACAGGATAAATCCTGTACGCACTGATGGATTTTTGTTTTCCTATTCTTGAATGAATGTAGAGTGTGGTCCAGTTAACTGAGGAGAGCCTACTTAGTAAAATGGATGTTTTAGACAAAAGAAAGAGGTTAGTTAGCCGTTTCTTACCGAACTACTTCCATGATTGTGGATTCTACATAGAAGGCATTTGAAGAAGTCTATGAGCATCTGAAGAATATCTTTTACTCGTAAAATTCGACAAAGAGGGTATTTTCAGAAACATATACAAGATTCCGTGTATGTACAAGTAGCACTATTGTTACCTTCCAAAACGCATGGTTGGATGGTTGATGTGAAATAGACTTGTATTTCAAATTTTTGTCAGCAGGTTGCTGACAGGTACTCTGATGGGCACATGTATGCAGTGTTGTTGTCTCTTATCAGCACCCATTTCTTATAATCAAACTTAATTTATTTTCCTGTTCATTGCTTCTTTCCTTTCCCTTGCCTGTTGAGGGTAACGATTTGCATCTTATGCTGCAGTTTTGCTAATTATAGGCCACTTGCTTAGGCATCTAAATATTCTGTATACCTTATTGTGGCCTTAATTTGCAGCTGACTAATTCTTGTGCTCCAATGTTAATTATAGGTCTGAAATCTCATGCTGTGACTCTGTATGAAGCTGGGAAACTGGGTCATGAAAGCATTGCAGACCTTTGCAGCGATCTTATGACGCTGGAGGGCACTAAGTTTGAAGGAGAATTACAAGAGTTTGCTAATCATGCTTTTAGTCTCAGATGTATTCTGGAATGTCTAATTTCAGGTGGGGTTGTTGCTGATGGTAGACAAAGAATGAACAAAGAGGACAACGTTTATTTAGAGGATGCTTGTCATGGTGAAAAGTCTCAAAATTATGGTGTGAATATATCAGAACTGGAAATTCCAGAGGGCAATGATTCTGCTGAGCTTCTTCCTGGAACTGGTAATGATGTAAAGTTATCTACTACCTTATCTGAAGAAACCAATTGTCACGCAGAGGATTCTAAGTTAAGTGTTAGTTCCAATTTTCATGAATGTGCAGATTCTGTGGAAAGTTTGACTTCCAT
This sequence comes from Ocimum tenuiflorum, assembly GCA_001278415.1. Classification (NCBI taxonomy): domain Eukaryota; kingdom Viridiplantae; phylum Streptophyta; class Magnoliopsida; order Lamiales; family Lamiaceae; genus Ocimum; species Ocimum tenuiflorum. Next base: position 4,319 of record AYJT01069424.1, read on the forward strand.
AAAGGAGATAAAGAAACGAAGGAAATATCGAGTAGATATACTTCGCTGTGAAAGCTTGGCTGCTCTGGCTCCTGCTACATTGAATCATCTATTTCACCGTGAATATGATATTGTTATATCCATGATTCCACTTCCTCATTCTTCTGTTTTGCCTGGATCCAAGGGGCCTATTCATTTTGGTCCTCCAACACATTCTTCAATGACACCCTGGATGAAGTTGGTGCTGTATTCCGCTCTTTCCGGTGGACCTATTTCTGTTGTTCTGATGAAAGGTCAGTGCTTAAGATTACTTCCAGCACCATTAGCTGGTTGTGAGAAAGCCCTTATGTGGTCATGGGATGGATCTACTGTTGGGGGTCTGGGAGGAAAATTTGAAGGAAATTTAGTTAAAGGAAGCATACTCTTGCACTGTTTGAATTCACTTCTTAAATACTCTGCTGTGTTGGTTCAACCTTTAAGCAAGGATGATCTTGATGATAGTGGGAATGCTGTAACGCTAGATGTTCCATTGCCCTTGAAAAACAGTGATGGTTCTCTGGCTTGTATCGGGGAGGAGCTGGGACTAAGTGGAGAGGAAAGTTCAAAGTTAAACACACTGTTGCATGATATTTCAAAAAAGATAAATTTGTGGACAATAGGTTATATTCGCCTACTAAGGCTCTTTAAAGAGAGTGAGTCAGAAAGGTTTTCAGTTGATAATGAGAAGTATGAATGGGTTGTGCTTGGTGCAGAATTTGGTATTCCACTTTTCAGTCCCAAGTTATGCAATAATATATGTAAAAGAGTGGTTTCTTCACAGTTACTTCAGACGGACTTGCTGAACAAGCATCATGAAGCAATGCAGGACTTGAGGGGCAGGTTGCTTTATGTTTGTTCTGAGTACCAAGCAACCGGCCCTACTGCAAGACTTCTTTACCAGAAACAGCAAACAAAGAAAAGGGATACATCTCGACAACTGATGAATTATGCTAGTGGAAGATGGAACCCGGCTACAGATCCTTCTTCTCCTATTTCAGGAGCCTTAAGTGAGAACCAAAGACTAAACCTTGCTAACAGACAGCGTTCTGGGACTGATGTTTTGAGTTTTGATGGCAGTATCTTGAGGTGCGTAATTGGCTATTTGTTTCATGGTCATGTATGGCTAAAGCTTTGCAATACCTCCGTCTCATGAAAAACTTTAATTGATGTAGTTATCTTATCTCTCAAACTTTGATTTATATCCTCTTCAGCATTTTCAGAAGTTACAAAAATTCCCCATAATAATGTGATGCAGTTCTTAATCCTGATTTTCAGCTTTAGCTTTAGAGAGATTCTGAATAATTTCCTCATCATGTGGGCAACTTTTAAGCATCTGGGTGATTATGTATTGGTTTTGTGGATCTTAGCCGTAGTGTGCGCTCCATAGTAGATTTGTTTTCTAGCTCCTCGAGGTTACTTATCTTGTCCCAATGTAATTGGAAACCATTGTTTCTGTTAGTATACGATCATTGCCCCATAATAAGTTCTGTAAGACTCTTTTTTCTGGATTCTTTTTTATTTCATCACCACCTTGTGATTTCTGTAAACCTCTGTACACTAATAGTATTTGGAAGGATAATGGGCCCAAAAGATCCAAAATACATTCTCGTGTGGAGATACTTGAACCTTTCTATTCCTATCTACTGATAAACTATCTTGGCTTGTGACAGAAGACCTAATATGCACTTCACTGATTCAAATTTTGCTACCATGTGAATCTGATCTTGCAGATCATACTCTGTTAGTCCAATTTATGAGTCTGGTGCGAGGCCTTTTGGAGATACAGTCTCTATTGGCACTGGAAAAGGTGAGTCAGAGGATGTGGACAACAAAGAAGTAACTCTTCCAGGGGTAAATCTTATTTTTGATGGGTCCGAGTTGCGTCCTTTTGAGATTGGTGCTTGCCTTCAAGCTCGTCAACCTGTGTCCTTAATAGCTGAGGCATCAGCAGCATGTGCATCTTTGACTGCCGAACAAAAAGTCTGATACAAATTCCCATATCACGATCTCCACGAGTTCCCAGTTAATGGGATCATATGCAGCGCTGGTGTTTCTGGTTGCTAATTAGTGCATGCTTTAGCAAGAAATGGCAGTTGTTGAGGTAACATGCAATTCTTCTCTTTCAATTCAATTTCTGCTAACCTTAGGAAAACCCGGTACCCAATTTGCAAACTTTACTTTATAATGTGTGCGTGCACGTGCATGGAATTAGCAGTTTCAAAACTTCCTATTTCATAGACATCACTGCATATTTTGATGTATATTTTCTTGGGTATTTCCTTGAACTTCTTTCTCGCACAGAGTTTCTGCCAGACGACGGTTTGCATGATGGTTGCTGTTGCTGTTGCTGTTGTTGGCCTTGGTCTCTGTAGCATGTTACATAGAAGTGAATATTCTTTTCATCTATATATATATATATATATAAATTAAGGCGTTTGGCCATCTGATTACAATTCATTTGTTGTGGAGTAAAAAAAAAATCTTTGCTATTTTGCACTCCCCGTGCACAAAAGAAACAGAAAATCTGTATGTGCCATTAGCTTGTCAGGCAGTTATATTATTGTCACAAAAAGTGTTGCTTTTACATCTTAACTTTGTAGTGAAGGGATATCTTTGGCCATTGTAGATTCCCACCCTTATCTTCAGCTCAGGTTCAGTATTCTTTGAGATGGGGCAGTTTGTAAAGATGAATCTTGAGAATGTATTTTGTAGATTTTATTAAATGAACGTTGTCAAGTTTCATATTCACATGATTAACTCAAAACAAGACTCCCATAAAAAAAAGACCTGCTGTCAACTAGCTGTATTTATTCACTTCGCAAGTAAAGATCAACAAACTAATCAAAATTGACTCGCATTTTATGTGGAATATTACTTTATCGCTAACATCAATGATATATTTAATTCAACTCACTTTTTCCTGTAACTTGATCATAGCCATTCCTGTTTTATTCGTGTCACTGGTAAGATCATGTGTTGCTTTATACATTATAGAAAACTATGTAATTAATGTTTAAAAAATTTGGGTCTATTCTGGGGTGATTTAATAAAAAAATTATAATTATAGGATTAATTGCAAGCATCAACATAATCTTACTCACTTTTGCAATTTTTATATAAACTTTCAGATATTACTGGTTTTGATATTTTTTTTCTTTGCAAATTTAACATAACAATTACTTATTTTGCAATTTACGTAAAGTTTTAAATATTGCATATTTTAGCATAACAATACAATCAAAACCTACAACATTTGAAAGTTTATATGAAATTTGTAGTAAATAATGTATTAATTTTTGCAATAACTCATAATTATATTATTAATACTTAAAATAATGATATAATATAATCATACCAACAATATTATTTATTTGAAATAAAATTAAATATATTTTTTCATGGTCACTTAAAAATATAAATATGTGTTTTTTTTTAAAACAATACAAATTATCCGAAATTTCAAATAAATCTACAAACTATCAAAAATAGTTCAAATATAGGACGACTTCAATTTTCCAGTACCGAAATGCTGAGTTAGCGCGTGGTCACTGCAACGTCAATATATGTTTTAACGGAATAAATTCAATTATAATACAAACTATTCAATGTGTATAAAAAATAATACAAACTATACCAAAATTTCAAATTAATGTACGAACAATTAAAAATCGATCAAATACACGACGACTTCACTTTTTCGATACCAAAATGTTGAGTCAACAATCCTCATTTTCACGCCATGCAATGTTAAATCATATAAATTTTGCCACATTAACAGAGTTCGAATAAACTTATTTTCAATTTAAGCATTTATAATAACACTTGTCTTCGTCTTATATAGTGTATTTGAAATTATTTGGAACCAAAATATTTTCATTATTACATGTTTCTAAATAATTTAAAATACACAATATAAGGCGAATACAAACATTTTTATAAAAGCTTAACTTGAAAATAAACTTATTCGACCTTAACCAATATAACAAAATTGACATAGTTTAACATTGTATAACGTGAAAATGAATATTGTTGACACAACATTTTGATGCCCAAAAATTGAAGTCGTCCTATATTTGACCAATTTTTAATAGTTTGTACATTTATTTGAAATTTTAGCATAGTTTGTATTATTTTTGACATACACTAAATAGTTTGTATTATAATTGAATTTATTCCGTTAAAATATATTACATGACATAAATGACGTGACGGTGATGTGGAATTTGACGTGCTGTCGTCCTAGATTTCAATTATTTTTGATAATTTGTACATTTAATTGAAATTTCGAATAGTTTATATTGTTTTTGAAAAAAAAATCGCTAATTTGTAATATAATTAAATATTTTTTTTTATTTTAATAAGTCTATTCAATTTACAGTAATTTAGGGCAATTCGGATATGGCGGATCGTCGACGACTAATCCTTCGGAATTTCCTTCCGCCGGAAATCTGCAAGGTTACCATTGGTTCTCCTACTCTCCCTCTCTCTCTGAGCTAATGAAAACGATAATTACTGAGTGTAGGAATTGGTGTTCATACACAAAAGCTGTTGCACAGTTGGGTACAGACCCAATGTCTTCTCCACCACTCTCTCTCATCTTGTTGCCACCAACTCTCCCCATCTCATCATGCCCTTCGTCCCCATTCGAGGTATGCATGCATGTATCTCTTATTCTATTATTTCTGTATTTCCCAATAGCCAAAAAAAAATAATAATAATAATAATCTTTGATTTGCTCTTATTTATAGAGAGACTGAGGGAGAAAGTGGAAGAATATTTTGGATGCGAGTACGAATTGTTTGTGGAGTTCACTGGACTCATTAGGTATTTTTTTTATTATGAATAGCTTCCCTGTCTATGCATGCGCAAGTTTTGTTTTCTTTTTGCTATTTTCAGCTTGCATTTTTTATTCTTTCGCTAGTGAAATCAAAGATGCTATTGCCTTTGAGAACACCCTACCTACAAGTATAGAAATAGATGGCTTCATCAAGTTGCACTCTGCCTCCAAAATTTTGACATCTCTTGTAGTATTTGACCATTCGGACTTTGTCTTATCTTGTGCCTTTTGCATGTCAGCTGGTGCAAGGGAGCTAGCATTGGATGGCACAGTGATGACAACAGAGATCATCTCAAGCAAAGGGATTTTTCGGTGTGTTTCCTTGTTACAAAGTTACAATTATTTTTTTATTTTCTGGTTTTCTTATGTTTCATGGTTTTAAGTGTCACCTTTTAACTTCTCTTTCGTGTCTATATTCCTTTTCCAACGTTCACCTAGGCCTTAATCTTGACGGGTTAGTTTTATAGAACTGTTGGAATAGTAAATTATTGAGTTTGGGAATAGGTAGAGTTGCATTTGTGTGTCCGTTGATTCTTGCATATACTGTAATTAAGGTGAATCTTATAGGCAGCTTGATCAAGTACAATTTATTTACAGTAATTGTTGGCTGAGAATGTCTATTGAGACATAATTCACTGTCTTACATAATCTATACTGAATACCCCTGGGAACTGCATTGTAATTGCAAGGATGTACTCCCTTATCCAAGTTCAACATGAAATTCTGTGTTTTTTATGCTGCTATTGCACTTTCATATAAGAGGTACCACTGCCACTTCATAATTACTGAGATAATATTCAAAACTATATTTCATTTTATGATGATTATTTTCTAACTTTCTGGTTGAAGGCTGTTTGCTATTTGAATAATTACGAGGTAGATTTTCTTGGAGGTCTGTTTCACTTTCAGGATGGGGAACCCTCAACTATTGCACCTGTGGCTGGGGTACGTGATTATATCTTTATTAGTGATCCTGTTCCATCCACAATTTTGCTAGGTGTTATTCTGTTTCCTCTTTTATTTTGTAAAAAGTTCGCTATGCAGTAAGTTTTTGCACTTGTGATGTGGGCATGCGGTCTTATTGAACTTTTGTAAATGTTACTTAGACAGTGATGCTTCAACAAGATTTGTTGTTTTCTCAGTTCAAAACTTCCTTTCAGATTTGGTCTACTTTTATGAAAATAACCAATTAAGTTGTCAAATAATTTCTCTTCAGCTTATATGGGGTTGCATTTTACAGGATGTTGTAATATACACAGCCGATGACAGAAATATTCATTCTGTTAGTGAGGTATCTTCTCTACTACTTCACTCTTTACTCTCCGAATGGATCTAATTTGTTATACAACTCCAGTTTTACGTAATTTGGAACTTCAGCATTAAAGCTTTAACTCCAACATTTACTATTAAACATCACTTTCCTTAGATTTTACTGAAGTCGGCCTTTATGCATCTTCTGTTTCTGAACTTAATTCCATACAAGATCAGAATAAGAATGCCAGCCTTTATGTCTCTTCTGTTTCTGAACTTAATTTATGTACAGGATAAGAGTAAGAATGGATTTTGTCAAGCTTAAAGCATGATCATATTTCCATAAGTTGAAAGTTTACTATCAAAAATAAAATCCAGATTTGGACGCATAATATTTCACTATGGTCCATATTTTCTGTTAGTTGTAATACTGAATCTGGTTGTAGTTTGTATTTAAATTGGTTGCTGAAAAGTGGGGTGCTGGACTTCTATCGTTGTTCATGTTTTCTTATTTCTATGAAGGTATCGGACTTTTATATGTATTGTTTGTTACATACATTGATTGATGCAGTGAAATGTGGTTTAGCTATCTCTCAAGCATTACTTGATTAAAACTGTCAACAGACTAGCTCCACAAAAAGTAGTCTTTTGTTGAATCCTGGCTTTTAGAAATCCTTGGCTACTTCAACTATTTTGAATGAAGCAGAAAAATTGGCCCATATGGAAACATTTACTGCAAACCTGCTAACTGATGAAGTTTATTGTTTGTTCTGTTTTTTTTTAATAGATTTTGAGATTTGTCCTAGTTTATGGAGTCGGTCAAATAGGATAATTGTAACTCCCAAATTACTTCTTTTCAAAATGTTACTCTTTCTATTCTTAAGTGTGGAAATCTATAATTATGAATTCAAATGAAACCTCCTACCCGAGGACTTAAATCCTTCACAATTTTTCTTTTAAGAGGTTTTGGCCTTTCAATGAATATCTAATCCCATTTTTTGGAAATAGAAACAATTAAAATAAAGAAATTTTAGCCCAATTTTTTTTCTAACGTTTGTTAATTCCGTTCTCCTATAAGGGTGCAATTTTGGACTCCTTCAAGTCTAAATAACTTATTATTTGAACAATTAGAATAAATAAACTTTCCTTCAGGAAAATGCTTATAATGAATTAATTAAATCGTGAAAAAGTGAGGCGTTGCAATAACTATTTTATGTAGAATAGCTTATACTTTCCTGATCGATCTTTAGTTTGTGTTTCTATGGTTTGTTTATAGATATGGGCATTAATCATTACCATGCCAGCAAAGGAGAAAATCTTTTACTTTGAAATTTTGCTTTGTCGCTACTTGCCCAATTTTGGGGGTTTGCTCTTTTGAGTTTATTTATAAATTTTCTCTGTAAATGATCATTTAAACAGATTAGTGGAGGAGAAAGAATTACCCTTGCTTTGTGGTTCAGCCGTGATGCCTCTCATGATGAGGATACTAAACTTCTAACATCTCTTTCGAACTGTTCACTGAGCAGTCATATAAGCTCGATTGCACAGTGTTCTCCTATACTAGCTTCAAGTAATATGTACTGGTTTCCTCCTGAAGAAGCCTCAAAATTTCAGACAGGATTTAATATATGCTCCGCAAGATTATATGTTCTTGGATTTGATGTTTGTCTCTCTGATAACTCTGATAACTCTGATAAAGACTGTCAATTAGCAGTAAGAGATTCATCTTTCAAAAATTTGAAATTATTAGAGGAGCCGTTGTGTTTGGCACGTGGAGATGAATTATTCCCAACGGAATTTGTCAACATATTGCATGCCCTTCAGGTAACTTTTTCTGCTTTATCATATATTCATAATTAAGACATATGAAATGGGAATACTGATGAAGTGTGACTTGTATGTGCTTATGACATATACCTGTATGTGATGGGCTTCAACAATTATCCCACTCGACGAAAATCCTCCTTTATTTTATGCACAGACGCATTTGTTACTCTTCAATGTGATATTTTGTGAGGAGTAATCTTCTGAATTGCGAAGACGCGAAGAGCAAAATAAAGTTATCTTCCTACTGGATCCAGTTTCTATTATGTTGGTTTACAAGTCTTATTTGCTTCGTTTGGTTACTGTGCATTCAACAAAATATAACAAGAAAACTGAAATGTTAGGCATTGTATCTCCTTATGACTTTCTTATTTAGTGTTTGCGTAGTTTTTTTCCTTTCATGTGGATGAGGTATAGATATTATTCTCTATTCACTTGTTTGTGAATATGGAATGCGAGTCATCAGAGAAGAGAAATTGAACATGTTATTTTAATTGTTACTTGAGGACATGGAAATATTTAGAAGAATTGATATCTGATGGCCGGATTCTTAGATTTTACAAATACAATTCCAGCATTTATTCGTATAAATTAAATGTTTTTATGTGTTTCTGCCCTCTTTATCTGTAAACGAGGCTGTATATGTTTTCTTCCATGTTAATATACCCTGCATTTCATCCAACACTTGGCGGTGACTCAAGTGCTTGTGGAAAGAGGCTTCTGCGTTCTCCCAATCGTAGATTAAGAAAGTTGCGAGCATAATCACAAGTTGCTCCTTAGAGCTTGGTTAAGCGATAAAACATGCAGTCATGCACTTCATTGTCTTATATGGAGTGCAACAAGAGATGGCTGCTGATGTTTTCTTGTGTTGTGAAACAGGTGGCGCAGTTTTACGACTGGAAGGTGAACGAGATAAAGACATCTGAAAGAAAGGGGACACCTATTGATGTAGCTCCTCTCTCTGAATTGCAGCGGCAGAAAATGAACTGCCTGAACGGCGTGGTTCTGAAGGATCTTAATCTCGCAATAACACTTCTTCAACAGCCTGGCTGCAGAAGCTCAGATAAGCCTTTTGACAGGTTCTACTTTCCTTGTGTAGTTTCTGAATGGGAAGCTTATACCTTTAAACTGCACAATGAACTGCTTATGAGCTTACGCTATTGGAGAAGGCATCAATCCATTTTCCACGTTAGCCAATCGTGACTCAAAATTACGATTTTGTATCTGCAATCTCTTTGTGCATTTCTTAGTTCTTATTTGGCAAGTGTTGCTTCATGACAGTTGCATTTAAGTTGCTTTTCTTTATGTTGGATGATTTTAATTTGTAAACCATGTTTCTTTAGATATCATATTAACATCAATGATTCGCATGTTCACAATTTTTTTGCACTTACGAGGTGTGGTGGTAGAAATAGGATGCAAAAGGTAAGATCATTGTTGGAGTGGTATTGTTCGACAATCTATATCTATACTTATTATAAAAGTGCCTTAATTCTTTAAAAAAGTTTGTTCCCTACTTTATCCTTCTCAAATATTTATTTTAAAGGACAATAATGT
>AYJT01069452.1:0-14366 GCA_001278415.1 Ocimum tenuiflorum
GGGGTTTGAAATGGAGAGAGGGCCTGAAAAGAGGGAATGGATAAGGTGTGATTCTGGTGGGCGTTGTGAAGTAAGCGAGAGAAAGAGCGGAATGAACGGAGAATGTGTTCATGGCGGGACGATTTCAGAATAATTTTGGGAGAGGAGGAGGTATTCATCCACTTTTGCCCTCTCAATTCTGTTCCAAAAACTAATTCAATTATTTTTTCATCTATCTTGTCCACTTTTCTACCACTCAACCCAATTTAATTTCATTCCACTTATAACTTGATCGGCTTTTAAATCAAAAAACAAAAATCAATCTTATAAATATTTCATCTAAACCCCATACTGTAAATGCATGTGTGTGAATTGAGGAGATTTTATCAAAATGATATTAAGCTACAATATTATATTTAATTTAATGTTTAGGTAAAAGGGTAACAAATTATAATTTTTTTTATTATTATTTTTGAGGAATAAAGGGTCTCTCATTTACTTACAGGTGATGTGATGAATGTCCATTCGTCTCAACACGAATGATAAACTATTATTTATATTAAACGAGTACTTAATTTTAATAGTTCTATCAATTATAGTAATTATCTATTTTTCATCCTTGGAAAATGTAATATCTGTTCATGATCCAAACGAAAACAATTAACTTTACAAACAAAAACATAAATATACAATTAGAAAATTAAATTTTTAGTTAAAGATCCATATTAAAGCACATTTTCAAATTGTGATCACAGACAAAACAACCTCAAAATACAATTAGATTCATTGATACCTACTTCAATTAAATTGAGGGCTAAAAAGTTAAAACACGATTAAATGGGTTGTGATATTAATGCAAGTAATAAAGTAATATAATATATTAATATGAGTTGCAATGGGGCACAGTTCGAACTATTTTTATGTACGTCATCATATAAATTTATATATTATACATATAGATTATAATATATTTCATGACGATGTTTTCGCCTAAAATTAGTATTGCACCCCACACAATTCGCATAGTGGTGGCAATCGCGAGGATCGGTTATCGAATCAATCTGTTAGTGATCCGATTTGTAAGGTCCGATCCGTTAAGCTCAAATCCGCATCCGATCCGATCTGACACAAACTCGTTAAGTATCTGATAATTATTCAATTTGATAACCTAATAAGGATCCGATAACCTGATAATGATAAGATAACTATCCAATCCGACAAAAATATAAAACTATAACATGGTATGAAATCTTAAAATTCAGAGTTTAAATTCTAAAATATTCTCACACACACAATATGAGATTTTAAAGTTCTAACATACAAATAAAGATCTCAATCATAAAAAATCAACTAAAGAGTATGAATTATGTATAAATATTATTATAATATATTAAAAAATATTAATTTTTTAATGGATCATTAACGGATATACGTATCCAATTCGAATCCGATCTAATCCGGATCCGGATCTGACACGAATCTGATCTGAAATTTTCGTGTTCTTATTGGATTGATCCAAAAATGATCCGTATTCAACAAGCGTGTACCTAAATCCGTAATTATTGTGCGAATTCGTATCAGATTATCGGATCGTATCAGAAATTGTCACTCCCAGATGCGCGGGAATCATGACTATTTGGAATTCAATGCACAATAAAGTGAGTAAGATCAATTTAGAAATTGGTGAGGAATTTTTATATTGAAAAAAGCAATTATAGTAAACATAATTGTATTAATTTTACATAAGCAATTTTTTTGTTTTTCAACAAATAAAACGTATTCAAACCATTGAATACGCGAAGCATTCAATACAAATAATAAGATAATAAAATTGAAACAAAATATAATCTGCGCTAAAATTTAAATTGTGTTAGATAATTCAAAAATTATATTAGATTGAGATGAAAAAACTAGAAACAAACTAAAAGATTATTGGATTAAAATGAGAATATGACTTGATACAACACGAAACAAATTTTCGTAACTATGAGAATAAATAGTGTTATTAATTTAATGGTTTATCTGATACACGACATCAATCTTTTTAAGTCATATTTCGCAGTGGCAGCTAATATATTTTTATTGAAATATATGTTTTTTTTTTTCGAAGATAAAAAACTTTCTTTATTAACACTCAATATTTTATTATGTTTAATGGTGCCGCTTTTATTTGTATAGCAACATACGTAGAATTTTTCACATCATATCTTTCAAATTATATCCAGAAGATATTATCAAATTATACTAATTCTTTTTTATCGGCATTTAATTTATCATCATTATTGAATTTTCGATAAAAGAAATTACTGGTACAATGTTACTATTTAAAATGCAACTCATATATCTATCTATATTTACTTAATCATTATTCAATAAATAATCTATGTTTTTAACAATTTTCTGGACTGAAAATGTTAGATTAAATTTTCACCCCACAAAATAAAATCGATACATTAAATTTCAAACAAATTTTTTATATTACTTAATATATTATATTACTTAGATTGTAATTTATTTAAAAAGGCTCATTGTTAAATATTTCATTATATTAAATATAGAACAATGGGTTAGGAAGTCAATTGTGCTGCTTTCTCCACAAAATTGTTGAATGAGTTTTAACTTTATAAAATGATAATATAAAGGAAAATAAAAGATTTAAAATTTTCACTTTAATCGCAAATAGACATACTCCTACATCTCTGAAGAGAAAAGTGAAGCAAATAGTCATAATCATCAGATGGTTAATTGAAAACAACATTATAAATTATTACGAAAAAATCAAATTATTTACCATTAGCAAGAAAAAATAATTAAGATGGCAGAATCACAATAATTAATTAACTAACTAAGAATGTGAAGGTTCAAACAATATAAATTAAGCATGAAAGCTTGGACATATATGTCAACTTCTGTCGAAAAGTTCGAGTTTAAATACCTCAATTTTCACTTCCATACATAATAGGTTTCTACACCCCTTAATATAAAAAAAAATGAATAATACATATAAAAATAAATATTAGTGCATATTATCGTATGAGTGAATCATCTATTAATGCGTAGCAGACATAAGGGGAACAGTTTATATCATTAATGTGCACATAATTAAAGAAATGGTACAAGATTAATGTTGAAAAATTATAATGCACAAACTTTGGAAAAACTAAACAATTCTAGATAAATGGATATGGATATTTCAAAAACGACTTCGTATAATTAAAGAAACGAAAAACAATAAAATGGTAGATTCCAAACGAAGAATAGCTATTACATTAGAGGTTTAAAAAATGAAGAAAAACTATTACATGAGATTAAAAAATGAAGAGAAACCATTGCGTGAGAGGAAAAGATAAAGCAAAACCATTACATGAGCTTCAACTCTATTTAGAACTGTTCGAATTGGGTGGAGTGGTGGAATCATAGACATATTTATAGAGAAAAACTATACCTTGGGTACCATGATATCATCCAACTAATTAACTTGTGTATTTTAAGTAAAAGATTTGATAGTCTTTTATTCTTTTTATGTTCAAATAATCTTTTTGTAAAAGAAAAGAGCTTATATCTAATAAATATATAGGTTGTCAAAATTATTCAATAATATTCATTAATTTTACGAAATACCATGATTATCACAATTCACGGATTTTAGGAATTATCATATTTCACGTAATTAAATATAATTTTGATTTTTTCATTTTGAATATTATAATAAATATTTGACATATTTTTTCTTACCATGTTTATTGCGTGATTACGGGATGCACATTATTATCGACAATATCCTCTAAATCTTCTATGTATGTAAAATTTGAAACAGTTAACTATATCAGGTGTAATTAAGTTAATAGTTCATAATTCTTAAAAAAAAAAAGTTAATACTCCATAATTCACTAATTTAGGGGATCGAAGACCTATTGATTTTCCTTTTTTTTTAAATCAAGACCTATTGATTTCAATCGTATTTGAAATTCACTAAATATATGTTAATATTGTAAAATATAGTATTTTTACATGTCGTCTAAAAAAAGATTTTAATGTGCGAAGAACTATAAAAAATGATGAAAAAAAATTGAATAATATTAGATTGCATGACATCACTGTTAAGATTTTTTTGTTGACCCTACTGTTAAGATTTTTTTGTTGACCCTAAGTATTTTCCCTAATTATTTTTATAAAATTTGTGCCTAGAATGCTACTAACACAAGGATGTTAGCTAACACTATTAATTAACACGCAACGGATTTTGTGAACACACAAGATTAAATTTTTCTCAAGTATATAAATATTTGAGAGTGTGTCAGGGCAAAACGATTTTACTAAATAAAAATTGAATCTTACACAGTTCAACCTAAACACTAAATAGAATATCTTGCTCAAGCTACGTATACTTGAACAATCTATTCTTTACCTAGACAATCTATGAAAAACAAACTATCACACGATAGCTACAAAGAGTAGAAAGACTAGACAAGAATAAGATTCTTTGTAAGCTCTGAAACACATGCTAATCTCTCTACTTCAAACAGTCGAGACGAGCTCTATTTATATTTGTTGAGAAGTAATGTTGCAACGACTACCATGACTTCCAACGTGCATAAACCACTTTGTCCTTGTTCTTCTAACTGCCCATTTCTTTGTGCACAGCCTGCACTTATTTAGGAAACAGAAAAAACAACCAAAAGAACACATGACAGAAAGTTAAAATAACTGATAAGTTAGTTCCACAAAAATAGCAACTAACTTGGATATTTCTTATCTTTAAGCAATTCAAATATATCAAAAAGATAATGCATATCCACACGACTTATTCATGATAACTCAACTATAAACTATACAAAAACATGCTGAAATATCAAATAAATTAGAAGGATAAGATTAAACAAACTTGAGTGAAAATCGCAATTAGGTTATCATCAAAATGTTACCCAACATCTTAATGTTAGTAACATCCTAAAACTTAATAATCTCTCCCTTAAGCTTATCCTTCCTGCGTGCATTCCAAAATATTTCAGCAAGCTTTAAAAAGTCGGCCGAAGGCTAAGACTTTCATTTGAATATTCGAACCTGCAGAACAACCAATATTCCAGCATACAACAACTTACATGGATCATCCACAACAAAAAATTCAGATATGCAAACCATATCAAATAGCACCATAAAACAGATATGAATAAACCACCATGTCAAAATACCACTAAGACATAGTTGGGCAGAGCCAACTCAAACAGAACCATACTAAAAGGAAACAGAGTTTGACACTAGTTAATTCAAACATCATCACATTGTTTTAACAAATCTTTTAGAAAAACATAATAGTCATCAAACAAAGCATCACCCAACTCTGTTGGGCTGTTGCGGCTTGCTATAATTGCTAATCCCCCTGAATGTTTGGAGGAAGGATAGCATTTTTTATTCTCTTTAGCTCGGGCAGCAAGGTCTCGAACTGCTTTAGATAAGCTTCCATCTTTGTAATGACAATGTGGAGCTGTGCACTGACAGCCATGTTGAGTCGAGTCTGAGCAGATGTGGTTGGTTCGTTGCGATCAATTTCTTCAGCTATATCTTGAATCTACTGTTCCAGATCTACATATGGGAGATCCTACGGTCTATCTCCTGATGTAAGAATCAATTTCTCAAAAGAAAGAAGCCCATTTTCAATTGTGTAAGTATCATAATTGAGCTTAACATCTTGCTTCATCAGCATGGAATAGATGAGACTGAGATAGGGCATGATATTGCGGTCCATCATGTGCATAACTTTGGAAATTTGAGAGAACAAAACATGTCCAAAATTGAAGGCAACCCACTCCCGACACGGTACATAAATTTTGCTTGCTCACGAGTTAGCACTATCACATTGTTACTTGGAAACCAAATAGACACAACAATCTTGTGTAACACTGCATACATACATGTGAGACTGGAAGCAGGAAACTTGGCAGTCCAGGACATAATTTTTCCTCCGGTGATAGTTTTAACCATCTCGTCTTCTTCTTCTCCACTCAATCGAACTAGACTAGGGTTTGGCAGACCAAACATTGTGTTTATGAGTTCAGGATCAAACCGGACAATTTTTCCATTAACATATAATTTTCCAAACTTTTTGCACCCATGAAGAAAGGATTCCTTTTTGAACTTATTGACGAAAACGTCAAGTACCATCAAAGATTAATAATCCCTAACACCACTCAGAGAAAATCAAAGACCTTGTTTTTTAAGCAAAACATGAAGACCAGGTTTTTTAAAGAAAGACACATCAACCAACTTCTTATTTCTACACTCTCTAGACGATAGTTGTTTCCTATACTCTTGTTCGAGTAGAGATAGAATGTAGAGTTGTGATCTTTATGTACCTCCATGTCACTGTCGTCGTCATCATCAAGTGTTTGATATGGAGTTGGGAGAATGGAATCTGACCATGCCTTTTGACTTTGGGGGTTTTGGTAAAGGTGTATCTGCCTTCATGCATTTTGAAGCAGCACTTTGAGCTTTAGAGCTCATTCATTTGCTTTGGCATCCTTGGAGGAGTTTGTCGAGGATTTATTACCAACCTTGTCTTTTCCTCTTTTTCGTGCTCTCAAGGATGTTTCCTCTTGGTCTTTTTCTTCATCCTCCGAATGACTCTGTTCTGTAGGATCAATTTTGTAGTCCTCATCTGATGCTGATTCATCGATGTCACCGATATGAGTTCATTCGTCTTGTTCTTTCTGTGATGTTTCTTCAAGGTATTCAGTGTCATCTGGAACATCTCTAAGAGACCTTTGAAAATCTCTTCCCTTGTGTTTCCTCCTCCGATGCTCCTTGTGAGCTTTCTTTTCTTTCTACTGAGTTTTTTCAAAAATTTGTCCGGATCTCCGTGTCAGAAAACCTCCCCCTTCTCGCTGAGATTCCTTTAGGGTTTTTCCACCGATTTGATGTCTCTTGGATTTTCTGTATTAATAGGATTTGATTCTTCTCCAGGGAACACCACACATAATGGAATCAGAACATCCATAATATCTTTCTCAGCGTTGGGAGGTGATGAGAGATTTAGGGTTTCTTCTACGGATGGGTTTTGAGATTCGGGTACTGATGAATTTTTGGTTTTAGAAGGGGAATCTTGGTTTTCAGGATAGGACTGCTCAGTTTGAGGAGATTTTGGAGGGTTTTTGTTGGAGATCTAGGAGGCGAGGTTTCGGAGATATTGGTTGAGGGTGTTTCGGGAATGAAGTGTTTGTCGTTTCTGTTATGGGTTGAGGTGGTTTCTCAATAGTTAGTGGTAGAACGATTACCGGTGGTGGAATGAAAGTGGACGGAGGTTGGATAATGGGAGCAGATGATTGAGCCATTTGAGTTGTGTTGCAAGATTGTAAGAGTCCAACAATTGATGAAGTTGTTGAACATCCTCATGGGATTTGAGAGCTTCCAACAACACTGAGAATTCCAATTTCTTAGGAGTTTCATCTGCCACTTTTGAGAATATGTAAAGCTCGGGAGAGAACACAAAACTTCGAGAGAAAGAGAGTGAGAGTGCATAATTTCAAGAAGGAGGAGTGCGCACAAAGCTTGTTAGGATGTGATGAAATTAAATTATATACAAGCAATCCTCACAAGATAATCTCCCCCACAACCATTGCACCATTCGATTTGAAGATAAATCATACTAAAAATAACACAACTGAATTCTAAATGACCGAAATTAATAAACACAATTAGTATTTTTCATCAAAGTATTCATAGGCAGACAACATTATGATGTTATATCCATAATGTCATCAGACATTTGTTAACAGACACTTGTGCCTTTAGAAAAAGCTAATGTTTCATCGTGAATGCCACACGCCTTGTTACTCAGCACAAGTTCCATTAATTGATCCCCATATTATCTTACCACTTTTGATTTTTCCACATAGATACCGTTCCTAATAACATAATGTCTATAGTACTTTTGATGTGGTAATCGTATGTGTACCAATCATATAGAGTGTTATGACATAAGGACCTCACATTGTGCCCACAGTCTTATAACATCTATATGACAATCCTTAAAACACTTTAAAGAAAATATTACTGTTATCCAGCCTCTTTCCACAGTAATAGAATAAAATGACTAATATTGAAATGTTGATTTGACACACTTTTCTACAGCGATCAACATCCCTTTAACCCAGATTTATTTAATACTACATATTTGGAGAGATTTTCTCAGAAAAGAGAATCTCTCAAAATCCAGGGCTTTGGTGAAGATATCCGCAAGTTGGTTTTTGGTTGGAATAAATTTTAAAGAGATCAACCCTTTTTCAACTAAATCCCTAATAAAATAATGTCGGATATCAATATGTTTGGTTCTAGAGTGTTGAACCGGATTTTTAGCAATTTCAATGGCACTTGCATTATCACAGAAAAGAGTAAGAGTTTCTGACCTCATACCATAGTCAGAGTTTCTGACCTCATACCATAGTCATATAGCATTTGTCTTAGCCAGAGAAGTTGTGAACAACCACGGGCTACTGCAACGTATTCTGATTCAGCGGTTGAGAGTGAGACACAATTTTATTTTTTACTCGTCCATGAGACAACAGTATTTCCCAATATGAAGCATCCTCCACTTGTGTTTTCCTGTCATCAACATCACCTGCCCAATCAACATCACTAAAACCAACAATGTTAGTGTTAGTGTCTTTAGTGTATAACATTCCCACGTCAATGGTTCCTGCAACATAGCGTCTTTAGGATCTATCTGATATCTCGCACAAACTCCTACACTAAATAAGATATCTGGCTTGCTTACTGTGAAATACAGTAAACTTCCAATCATACCCCTATATAATGTTGGATCAACATTAACACCAACTTTATCCTTGCTCAATTTGTCACTTGTCCCCATGGGAGTCTTCATGTGTTTGGTTGATTCCAAGCCAAACCTTTTTACCAAATTTTTCGTATACTTACTTTGGGAAATAAACACTCCATTCTTGGATTGTTTGATTTGCAATCCCAAGAAATAATTTAATTCTCCTACCATACTCATCTCAAAAGTATCAAACATATTTTTAACAAACTCATCAACCATCTCAGATTTTGTAACACGAAAAACAAAGTCATCAACATATATTTGAGCAATTAAGAAATTTTTCTTTTGATATTTGATGAACAATGTTTTGTCAACATTACCTCTTAATTAACGAATTTTTAGAAGAAAATCAATAAGTCGAGAGTACCATGCTCGTGGGGCCTGTTTCAAACCATAAAGAGCCTTTTAAGTTTGAAAACATGATCTGGATGATGTGGATCCTCAAATCCTTTAGGTTGCTCAACATAGGCTTCCTTTTATAACACTCCATTTAGAAAGACACTTTTAACATCCACCTAGAAAAGAGAGAAGTTATTTGCACAGGCAATGGCAATCAAGAGCTGAATTGACTCGAGTCTTACCACATGAGCAAATATTTCATCAAAATTAATTCCTTCAACTTAAGTATAGCCTTGAGCAACCAACCTAGACTTATTTTCTAACAATGTTACCATTTTCATTAGTTTTGTTTTTGAAAATCCACTTGGTACCGATGTTGTTTTTATGTTTTGGTCTAGGAACTAGGATCCACACATCATTATACACAAATTGATTTAGTTCTTGTATGGAGTATCTAGAACTCATCTTTTAAAGTCTCTTTAACATTTTTTGGTTCAATTTAAGACAAAAAAACAATAAAATTGAACAACACGACAAACCAAAGACATGGAAACCAATTTAACCATTTCACGATAATTTACCGGATCCATGTTACGAGTTTGTACTCCTTGCTTTGGGTTTCCTATGATTTGCAAGGTAGGATGATTCTTCTGAGTTCTGAGAGATGGATTTCTTCTTATGGATTCCTGTAACATTCAACTGTTATCATCCTCGCCGCTTTCTGTCTCACATTCTGATATTACATTTATTTCATCATTTGCCTTTTTGGAGTTTTATGGTACGACCTCCGTAAGTGTTGATGAGTCATCATCTTCATCTTGTTTATCCTGTAGTGAATCCATCTCATCAAAAACAACATTGATCGATTCTTGGACCAATGTAGTGTGCAGGTTATAGAATCGACTATTTTGGCAATAGTCTACGAAGATTCCCTTGTTAGACCTTGAGTCTAATTTCGTTAAGTAATCCATGTTATTCAAGCTATAACACACACATCCAAAGACATGTAAATATTCCAGATCAGGCTTCTTGCATTTTAAGATCTCATAAGGTGTCATTTCGGATCTTGGTCTAAGATACACTCTATTTATGAGGTAGCATGCAGTGTTAACTGCTTCTCCCCAAAATCTATTTGACAGAATTTTTTAGTGCAACATCATACGAACCATTTCTTGCAGAATGCGATTTTTTCTTTCAGCAACTCCATTTTGCTGGGGAGTTTTAGGAGCAGAAAACTCGTGATAAATACTTTTTCTTTCACAAAAATTTTGAAATCAACATTTTGAAATTCTTTCCCATGATCGGTTCTAATCCTAATAACATCAGCATGATACATCTCACGAAACATCCTATAGAGTTTTTTGAATTGTGTAAAAGCTTCAGATTTTTCATGCATGAACTCAACCTAAGTAAAACGAGAAAAATCATCAGCGCATAGAAGAACATATCTTTTTCTATCAAGACTCTCAACTTCAATTGGTCCCGTTAAATTCATATGTAATAATTCAAAATAACTTGAAGTATTAATGGTACAAATTATGAGATGAGTAGCTCTTGTCTGTTTACCTTTTAAACATGCATCGCAAACCTTTTCATCATTGAATGTGATGTTAGGTATTCCTCTGACAGCGTCATGTCGAAGTAACTTCTTGATGTTTCTAACACTGACATATCCCATCTTTTGATGCCAAATTTCGGTCTCATTTGGTTTGGACATCAAGCACTTTCCAGAATTACCTGTTTGATAACAATTATCTGCAGATCTACTACCAAACATCACATAGTTGTTAGAGTTATGAAACACCTCACAAGTATCCTTGTCAAACTTCACGTACAGACCGTCATCACACAACTGACTTATGCTAATTAGATTAGCACTCAACCCTTCAACATATAACACTTGATGGAGCTTTGGAAATCCAGGAACATTTAATGTGTCTTTTCCCATAATCTTACCTTTAGCTCATCCTCCATAAGCCACACTTCCACAACAAACTGGAGTGAAGTTAGTCAAGCAAGTTTTGTCACCTGTCATATGTCTAGAACATACACTATCGAAATACCAGTTTCCAGAAACATTTGTTTTGCGTGAAGTATAGATAGCTAGACGTTTATCTGGCCCAAAGTATTGAGTAACATTGTGATATTCATCAACAAACATCTCATTCTTTCGTCAGAAATTCTTTGCTTATAAAAAGGTTTTATGCAACCAATTTTTTTTACAGTAGTGAGAGATAAAAACTTTTTATTTTGACCTTTTTGAAGTTGATGTGCTCTCTTTTGAAAATTTTATAACATTCTCTTTTGACTCAAAAAGATTTGGAAAGGTTGAGCACACCACATTGTAACCCAAAACATGACCATGTGTTTGACCAATTGTCATGACTTCATCGAGAGTAGATTTGCCTTGATTGATTTTGTCAAACACTGTGTCAGCCTCATGCACCTTTTCCTTGAGATCATGTATTTCTTTATCTCTTCGTGTTAGTACTTCAACACGATAGTCTTCACATTGTTTGTTTACTATGTTGAAATAGTGATCAATACGCTCAAAATCTCTTTGAGTTTCTTCTGGACTTTGGATCATTTGAGACCTGTCTTCATGAACAACATTAGTGGAAATGTTTTCAAGTTTCGAGAGTTCATACCAGTTTGTAACATTCTCAACAGGTAAAATGTTAAGAGGAGCAGATGTAAGATCTGCAGACATGTCATCATCATCTGATTTTTCATCCTCTTTCATGATTATGTTGGGGTCATAATCTTCCAACTCCTCTATCTTTGCCAAGAAAGTGATGTTGTTAAGATCCTCATTTTCAGACTCAGAATCGTCACTAAGTGCGGTGTTGAAGTTGGGCTTTCTTCTTCTTAAGAGTGTCGAACATTCATTAACATAATGTCCCATACCAGAACATCCTCTATACTTGACATTGTCATGGTTCCTTAGTTCTGACAATGACAAGTTACTTTCTTTCTTTTCATAACTTCTTTTTTATGATCTCGATGAACGAACTGATGGAGTTGGAGCATATGTTGAAGAAACATTCTTCTTCTTATACTGTAGACTTGACTTCTTCATGAATTTCATCAGTTGATTGAATTTCTTGGTTAGAAGTACCAAGTTAGGTGTTTCTTCATCCAACAAATCATCATCCGTTTCAACTTTTCTTCGATTGTTGGAACTGGCACAGGAGTTTTGGGTGAGTTGGAGTTGTTGGCAGTGATGGTGTTGCAAACGGTGTTACTAGCATGTAAAGCTATTCCCTTTTCCTATATATCCCTGTTTCTTCTCTATAAGATGCATCTCAAAGGTGGTTAGAATACTAACAAGCTCCCCAAGTTCAAGGGAGTTTAAATCACAAGCTTCTTCTATTGCATAAATTTTAATATTAAACCTTTCATGAAGGGATCGTAACATCTTAACCTTGTATTACTGAATGGCTCTCCTAGTCGTTGTGCTTCATTCATTACAGTAGAAATCTTTTCATAGTAAGACAAGATCGTATCATCTTCTTGCATTCTTAGAATCTCGAACTTTGTTGTAAGAAGCCTCAGTTTTGTGTTTCTAACACTTACTGATTCCTCACATTTTTCTTGAAGGATTTAACCACACAGCTTTAGCTTCAATACAGTTTGAGATTAACCCGAGACAAGAAACATCAACTGCACCAAAAATCGCATAAAGGGCACAAGCGTTAAGATTTGAAAGAATTCGTTCTTCTTGAGTCCACTGATTTTCAGATTTGAAAACCATGATTTCAGCAGCTGGATTTTCTGGATCACGTTGTGACATCTTAGGCGCAGTCCATCCATCCAGCATAGCAACCCATGCACGTTCATCAATCGACTTAATGTAGATCTTCATTTGACATTTCCACATCGAATAGTTTGAGCCATTGCTGTCCAGAGTAGCTGGCCTCATCGGAGCAACAGTCGATATAGTAGCAAGTTTGCACACCAAGAACTTCTGCTTAGTGTATCGAGTAGCGGCTCTTGATGATAATTGATAGAATTTGTGCCTAGAATGCTACTAACACAGAGATGTTTTCTAACATTATTAACTAACACGCAGCAAATTTTGAGAACACACAAGATTAAATTTTTCTCAAGTATATAAATACTTGAGAGTGCCTCAGGGCAAAACGATTTTATTATGTAAAATTTGAATCTTACACAGCTAAACCTAAACACTAACTAGAATATCTTGCCCAAGCTACATACACTTGAACAATTTATTCTTTACATATACAACCTATGAAACAAAAAAAATATCCAAAATAACACGTGACTGAAAGATAAAATAGGTGATAAGTTAGTTCTACAAAAATAGCAATTAACTTGGATATTTCTTATTTTTAAGCAATTCAAATATATTTAGTAGATTATGCATATCCACACGAGTTATTCGTGATAACTCAACCATAAACTATACAAAAACTTGCTGAAATATCAAATAAAAAGAATAACCATAGAAATTTACTGAATGATATTTTATTTTGCAAAACATCAGTTTTACGATTTATTGATATTATATTACATTCCCTACTTTTAGCCATATAAATCAACTACGAAAAATTGCATTCAATTAATTCACCTACAAATCTACAATATATTTCCAATAACATATAGCACATCTTTTTCTTTTTGGTACTATAACACATCTTTCCATGTAAAGTTTAACACATAATTAATGAACTACTTAGTTCATTTAATATGCAATTAATGTATCACAATTTACCAAAAATTTTCTTCCATTTAAAGTTAATATTTTATATAAATAACTTTTAAAATCAATTTGCATAATTATATATTTTTTGAGAAAATATTGTTATATTTAACTATGTTTTACATTGATATTATTGGTCTAGTTATTATACATACTTCAAATTACATATATATATGTTCATTAAAAGTAAAAATATAAGTGAAACCAAAAGCTTAAATGATAAGACGTTGATTTACAAAGTTAATTCCACTTAAATAACAAAAAAAATTATACTTTTATTTTTCCAACAAAATTAACCTAATTTATATATATTTTGCCCTTTCAATCATCCCCAAATCTCCAAACTCACCCCGTTTCTCTTTCTCTTTATTGTGTCGTATTATATTTCTATGCAACCCACTCGATTTTCCACACAATACCCCTCACTTCCTCTTTCACCCAAAGTCCCAAACCATTGAATGAAATCACTGACGGATCCAGAAAATTTTT
>AYJT01069460.1:0-11674 GCA_001278415.1 Ocimum tenuiflorum
ATGTTATCCCTCGTCATTTTTAGAACTAGATAAAACGAAAAGAATGGTGAGGACTATTGAAAAATATGAAAGAAAAAAAATGTAGATGAATCTATTAGCGTATATTCGGAGATTAAAGAAAGAAAGATTACTAGATTGGAGAAGATGATAGTGTGTCGGAATTGTGTCTAATAAAAAGTTCAGCCCCTCGATAAAAAATTTTATGATCTGTTCCTGCCTAGGAAGGTATCCTACATCTCCTCTTACATTGATGGATCATCAACGTTTTATTCTTCTTGTGACTAGGGAGTATTGTTAATATGGATATACGTTTATAAACATATATACACTTTCATGATATACATTATTTCAACGTTATTAATAGAAAAATTAAACTCTTAGCCATAAATCAATCACTTTACCACTAACAATTACAGAGCCACGAGGCTAACTAGATTGGAAGGATTTACGAACTATATTTCGTACATAAAATATTGTTATATAACTGGGTAGCATTTAATAAGGGTCTATTCTGAAACAGGAATCCAAGAAAAACTGAACATTAAATGCAATTCTAAGAGGTTAATTTAATAATTTGCTAAAATCAACTATACTGATTAATGAAACATACGTATTAAGTTCTTCTTAATCAGCTATTTATAGAAACTCATATAGATGCATGCATTTGTATCAGTATCAGGATATAAATTTTAAAAAAGAAATAGTATTACCCCCTTCTCTGGAAAAGATTCTTACATATTCCTTTTTTTCATAATTGAGCTCCAAACTTGATTTCCTTGTTGAAGGTGCATTGTATCTGATTTTTTATTTTTAATTCTTTTACGGGACGGGAATTGAACACTTTCACTTTTCTCATTGAAAAGTTTTTACTCATGAATATCTACCACTGAGATATTTTTAAAATAAAACTTTTTTTTTTACTTAATACAGTGCTTAATTCATTACTTTTTTCATTAACATAATATATTTTGAATAAATTGACATGTCATATGTTAGGTTCTTCACTTTGCATCGAATTAAACCGTATGCTCCACCTTTAGTGGGACAAGTTCCCCACCATTAAGGTGAGAGGACTCCTATCGAGGAATCTTAAGTTATTATAGTAAATAAGGCTGCCAATTTATAACTTTTCCTTCCATTAACAAAAATATGGTTATATATTCAAACATATACATCCACTCTTATGAGCATGCATGATGCATGCATATTTTCAAAATTTTCCATATATCGGTCAACAATATTTGGTATTACTTGGAAGGATCGAGATTTCGGTTGGGATCCTCTATTACACAATTATATTACATATTATGTTACATTACTTGTATTATTGACAAGTGTACAAATTAATAAAAATAAATTGCGTCTCTAATAAATAAAGATTCTACCATAAATGAAGATAAAGCTAAGTCGACTATAAGTTTGGATAAGAAATAACGCTGATTGATCTGTTTTCCCAGAATAATTAAATATTTGCATTCTTGGTAATTGGTAAAACTAAATAAAATTCCAACTCATATTCAGAAAAATGGCCGGTGACAGTTAGCAAAACAATATGTATTGATTGAATAAATTAATTAAAATTCGTGTTGTTCATGGTAATTATTATTACACATGTAAAAGGTGAAAAATCAGTGCAATGGCCTTATCAAAACCCCTTTTTCCAATGCACGCTTTCAATTCCTGGACCATTTTTTGTGACTTGTATAGATTCATCTCATACAAACCAAAGCATTCAATGTAGGCAGAAGCAGCAAACAGCATGTTTCTTGTAAAGTTGGTCCCCTTTCTATTTCGATTTTAATTTTATTTGATTAAACAGATTGCTAATTCAATGCATTTTCTTGATTTCATAAGCTACTATTGTACCCCAACATCCTCATAAATGAGTCGAAATTCAAGGGATTGAGTCATAAGTAAATCTCAATTCGATCTCATTACCCTATTATCATTATTGGGAAAATATATATTTAGGTCCAAGTACTTCATTTATTTAATCATTCATTTATTAATTAATTAGTTTTTGTGCAAACCTCAATTCGATCTCATTACCCATTTATTAATTTTACTTGTGTCTAAGATATCATATTACAATTCATTAAAGCTTCTGATATTTTTGGATAATTAATATATTCACTTCATAGCAGTATAACTCCACATTTTTTAGTGCAATAAAGAGTTAAGAAGCGTTAACAAGAACAATTCGAGGCCGTGAGATTCCAGCAAGCCACGAATGTGCCTCGGAAGGCGGATCCTCCATCCTCTAAAGTCTACAGAGTATCGTCGCGCATAGCGAAGCCAAACAATCTCCGACAAAGTTAGTTTTCATATATATATATATATGTTAATGTTTGGCATCCAATCACAGCTCATCACCACCACCCCTTCAACTAATCCTCCAAGTCAATGTCCCTCCTAGGTAGGCTTCGTACCGCAATCATACGAACAACATTCACGTTATCCACCTCTCACCCAAACCCGACGATAGACCAAGTCCATGCTAGTTGAAGTCCTTATAAAAGCCCCCAAAGTTCTTCCCCAAAGCTGGTTGGAGTCCTTGAAATATTAACTCATGAATATCATTGAATTGGCGTGGACATACCAAGAATTTGTCTTAGCATTACTAAGTAGACATCCTATGAGTGATGTCATCACCCATACAAGGCATATTAAATCATACTGGATTATCGTACAAGTACTTATATACATCAACCTATTACACTTAAGAGTATCGAATCAAGTGAATCGTTGAGATAATGGTTCTTCATAGTACTCAAAACATAAGAACATGTTTCGCGATCCGTTCAATGTGAAGCACTCACATTAATACAAACTAATATCTCCTACAAGCTACTTTCAAGGTCACTCTAGAGCTTAAATTGACATTCTGTTCAAAACCATCTCAGTCACAAATTTTAGTTTATACCTTAAATGGAGCCGAAAATAATGGTCTTCGCCGCACTTGAAATGTTATGCATAGGGATGGAAATAGGTCAGGCTACTCGACATGGGCCTTGGGTTTGGTTTGCTTCGGATTTGGCCTGGCCTGGCCTGTTTACTAAAAAGACTAGGCATGGGCTTTGGAAATAGCCTAAATAAGTAAATAAGCCAGGCCCAAGCTAGGTCGGCGTGTTTAACAATTTATTATATATATTTATTTATATTAATAATATATTTATAATTAAATGTATTGATAAAATACAATTTATTAAAATATATGTACTATCATATTTCCTAAACCCTAAATCTTCTTCTCCTCTTCTAACATTCACGCCTCTTTTTCATTCTGCCCAAAAATTCAACGCCTCTTGTTCTCATCCTCACCGAGTCGATGCCTTCGCTGCCAACACCGTCGCTGCCACGCCATCGCCACTGACCTCACTGACGCCTTCGCTTTCACTTCATCGCCGCCATTCACGTTGATCTGCTGATCTTTGTTGTTTCTGTATTCTGTGGTTTTTGAGTTCATAGTTGTTGGTTTGATAAATGTACTAAGGAAATGCTATTATTAGTCTTGATGAATTGGTATGATTAAGGTTGGCTATGTGTAGAATGGTGGCGAGGCTTTGCAGGAAATGTGGTCTCTGTTTGATTGTTGGGAGTTGAAATATTAGTTTATGTCATTCATTTTAGTTTTAATTTTAATTGTGGATGGATTGAGGATTATTTTTCATTATTGGTTGGATTTTGTTAAAATTATGTATTATCATGTAGGCCTAAACAAGCTTTGTATTACGTAGGCCTAAACATGCTTTGTGTTACGTAAGCCTAAATTCTTTAAAAGGTTGAAAGCCGGCCTATTTCATTAAAAAGGTCAGGTCTGTGTCTTCTTAAAAGCTTATCATAGATAATAGGCTAGGCACGAGCCTATTAAAATTATAGTAGGTCCAGGGCTATCGAGCCAAGGTCTGACCTGACCTATTTCCACCTCTAACCACCTATGCACAGATAAAATGATATAAAATGAGTAATTGTAACTCCTTAATTTTGTAAAAGTAAATAATAGGTAAATTTTAAAATTATGTTATGTTTTCCAACGTCGTCGTCTATATTTCCAAGAAGCTCGCAAAAATAGTCCAAAGAGCTTGCTCAGCTTGGCCCATTTTAGTGGGCTTCCTAGAATCACAATAGTAAGGCCTAAAGCAGCAGCTAGCCTATATTAGATATAACTCCACATAAACACTCACTTACTTTAATAGATCAATATCATAAACTTGAACTAATGGAATGTTGGTTTTTCCTATTAATAATTCAATGTAAACTTTTTACAATGTTCTTTTAATTTTC
Organism: Ocimum tenuiflorum; assembly: GCA_001278415.1. Taxonomy (NCBI): domain Eukaryota; kingdom Viridiplantae; phylum Streptophyta; class Magnoliopsida; order Lamiales; family Lamiaceae; genus Ocimum; species Ocimum tenuiflorum. The sequence goes on from AYJT01069460.1 coordinate 4,285, forward strand.
AAAGCAACTTCATTACATATCAAATTACGCAAATGGCCTAATTAATAAAACTTTCAAAAAAAATTGTCCTGACTAATTTAATAATGGGTAATTCTATTTATAACCTCATTTTACTCCTTATAACCCTCAAATATAATTAAAATATAAATTTTCTCAGACAAGACATTTTAACTTATAAGACTATCCACAGTGATGACCGGAACCCGACCTGATTACAACATAAAATATTTATTTCTCTCTCATCCACATATACAACCTCAACCAATTATTATTTACACTCTCATCGGTGACCGAAACTTAACCTGGTCACAACATAAAATATTAATTTCTTTTTCTTACAATTTAATTTTAAAAAATAAAAATTGTTTTAATTTTTATTTTTTTTTAAATTCTTAATTATAGTAAATAATTTTTATGCACTAGAAAAATATAATTGACAAATGAAAATTATGACAATTAATCTAAAATAAAAAAAATTGACGAAGCAGAAATACAACACATGAAATTTAAAATTACAATTCCATGAGCTAATAATTACATATCAATTACTAGTGTGAATTTCTCTTGTATGTGCTTAATCAAATCTTTCTGGAGAGTGTTATGAGCTTCTGTCACGAAGACGAGACCTATTAGTCATATAATCGTATAAGCTTGCTATTCGTTCAGTAGAATATTAGAAAGACTCGGCATCTCCTCCTGATGGCATATCATTCAAAAATTTCGATGGATCATAATAGTTTTGGTATGTATCATGTTCATCTTCTACTATGATATTATGCATGATAATACAATCCATAAAAAATTTTCCCATCTAATTTTTATCCCAAAGAAGATATATGCTCCGAATAAATATAAAATGAACTTACAGAACTCCAAAGGCTCTTTCGACATCTTTCCTAATTGTCTCCTGTGTTGAGCAAATAATTTATACTTACAAGTTTATGGAGATGTAATTGACTTAACAAATACGGCCCAGGAAGGATATATACCATTGGTGAGATAATACGCCATATTATTTTGGCAATCATTAACAGTATAGTTAATCATCGATGCTCGACCTTCTAAAACATCACTAAAAATTGGAGATTGGTGAAGTACGTTAATATCATCACACGAACCTGGTGTTTCGAAGAATGCATGTTGTATCCATAAATCATATGATGCAACAGCTTCCAGAATGATAGTTGGTTTTCCACTTCGCTTAGTATATTGACCAGCCCAAGCGGTGGGACAATTTTTTCATTTTCAATGCATACAATCAATACTACCAATCATTCCAGGAAAATCACGTTGTTCCCCAACATAGAGTAGCCCTGCCAAATCTTGTGTGTTAGGCCTTCTAAGGTATGTGTCAGCAAAAAATGAAGTTATACCTTCAACAAAGTGTATAACAACTTCTCTCGTCACAGTTGCACTTATTCATAAGTATTCATCAACGACATCGGCCGATCTCCCATAAGCCAACACCCTTATGGCTACTCTACATTTTCTGTGGTGGTGAAAGCCCTTGTCTACCTGTGCAATCAAGCCTCTGTTGAAAATATTCATCATTGGCAGTTAATGCCTCCACTATCCGAAGAAAAAGTGATTTTTGCATCCGAAATCTACGCCAAAAGAGCTCCGAACTATAAGTTGGTGAAGAGACAAAATAATCTTTCATCAAACGCTCCTGACCAACCTCGCATTCTCTATTACAATATCTTCTTCTTCTATGCATTCTCTATTACAATATCCATAAATTTACCTCTATCAACTTCATAAATTGCTTAAGCTTCTGTCTCAACATCTTGCTGATTCATTCCACTCATTCTCCTTCTAGTTGCTTCCTTGTAAGCAGCAACCCACTTGTTTGCATTTTCATTGAGTCGCTTGTAACGACCTCTGAATGGCTCATTTAGATTTTTCACTTGAGCTTCATGATACAATTGGTGAATGCGTGCCCGCATCGTCGTACCTTTTTTATTTGTTCCATGTATTTTATCTTCACTCACGAAGATCCAAGATCACATGAGAGCTATATCTTCCTTATACACCAAGACAAATTTTTTGCTCCTTTTATTTTGTGAAATTGGAACTTGTTGAGAGGTAGGAGTTTCATTGATATTTGGAGAAAACTGGAAGTACTGATAATATTAAGAGCTTTGAAAACTTTCAGAATTTTGAGGATTTTCGAATTCATCAATATTATGAGGATGAAAATAAAATTTGAAAGTTGGAAAATTTGGAGAACTAGACCATTGTGAGTTTTAATAAAAATTTGGATAATTTGATTGATTGGGATCCATAAGAATGAGAGAATTTTGTATTGTGTGTGAAAATATATCAATGTTGAGCTCTATTTATAAAATTTTGTTTTACGAATTTTGGTGTATTTTTTTTAATAATTTTGTAAAATTTATATCATTTTATCCATTTATCTCCCATTTATCTTCATTTCCAAAGTTCTAGAAATGGGGTGCGCTGATTTTCGCAATTTTTGCGACATTCAGCAGCGTAATCAAGAGAATTAAGTTTATTCTCATCTGTTTTCAAACTAAAACCCCCCCACTAATCTGGCAATAGATGTTTCGAGCTCGACGACGACGACGTTTCATTAGCATTTTCAGATGATGAGCAAGGAGGGGAAGAAGATCGCCCCCACGATGTCTTCTGGTGATCAACACTGCGTTGATGAAAATTTCTGCGTCAGGGGTTCGATTCTTAGCTTTAAAAGTCAATGGCAGAATAGTCAATCGAGGCAGCGCAGGCGGCGGAGCAGTTTCAACGCTTGGTCGAGTGTTGTTCCGGCAGCAGTGGGTCTAATGGGCTGAGCAGTGGAGGCGTGTGGTGGTGGTGGTGGTCGTGCGGAGAAGATGAATGTTGGGGGTATTAGGGGTAAACAAATCATATAAAATAAAATTTATATTTTAATAATATTTAGGGGTTATAAGAGGTAAAATAAGGATTATAAATTGATTACCCTTTAATATTTGAACTTAAACAAATCATATTGGTTTAATTTGGTTTCCTAATTTTTCCGGTAACACCAAATTCTTTATTTTTCTCTTATTTTTATAAAATTTTATCAAAATAAAAATAAAACTTAAGTTAAATAATTATTAGACATATTATTAAGAATGAACAAATTATGTAATAAAAAATTACTTTGTCCTTAGAGCTATTACAGTGATAAATATTAAAATCTTGGAATTGTAATTTAGCAGATACAGATTTCTAATGCTAGTCTTATATTATAAAATATAACCTATTAATAAATAAATGGAGTTCGACCAGTTAGGTATCAATTATTTGTCAAAAGCAAAATCGAACCAAACTCAAATTCGGTTCTATACGGGGAACTCGACTAAAAGGTGGGGCAAAATAACAAATCACTCTATTTGGTTAGATTTTTATTTACAACTTACAATGCTAAATATACCTTTACTTTTATACCACCCATGAAACTCCCATCATTTTTTATTCTTTTGCTATAAATTTTGTATGAATAACAATTACAACCTTTTTGTAAATTGTTTTAATACATGTATAAAATAGGTGCAAAATAAGAGGACAAAATATTTTTTTATATAATTTTTCCAATGTGCGAATTATTTGACAAATTTTGCATTGAGTATTTAACAAAAAAAATAAAACAAAAAATTTAGATATTATTTATTAAATGGCACGAGAACTAGACATTAAACTATATATATGTGGGTGTGGATTAAAATTTTAACAAAAATCCAATTATTGAGTATCAATATTATTTATTCACAATTTTCTTAGATAAAAATTAAACTTATTTTCAAGAGTTGCTTAAAATGTAAGAATTTTTTAATTATAGTTTGACACAAAATTTACCTCCTGAACACTAATTTTCCTTGTTATCCATCTATAAAGCCTATAAAAGAGCCCATTCCCATTGAAATAGAAAATTTTGGGAGAATTTAATTATATTACGATCTATCACTCTAGCGTAAAGCTCGTTTTAATAAAACGATCAAAATATGAATATAATATAAGTTTTTCTATTTTTTTTAGATGGAAAACAATAGAATATTAAAAATACAAACTTTATGGGTCCTATGGAAATAAAATAAATCCTGAAGGACCATTATGCTAAACTTCTGTTCAGAAATCAAAAACCTCCAACCACGCTGACTAATTAGGGTTTTGCGTTCAACTCTTGAATCCTTCAACTCCACAGGTTCGATATTCTTTTGCTATTTCTCCCCAATTTCTGTATTTATATTGTTTATAATTGAAAAAACGGACCCTGATTCGCCTTCATTCTTAATTAATTATAGTTCTCTTGATCGGAGAATTGGAAATGCAATCACTGTTCGGTAAATTTCGGCTTGTTTCGAAGCAATCTACCAACACACTGAAATATGTTGAGTGGAGCAAAGTTATTTCTTTCGAATCGAGACTTTCGGGATCCTCGTTGAATCGGTCATCAATATTCCATTCTGAGCGTTCTTTTTCTGGCGCAGCATTCTGTTTGGTATACTTGTTTGTGGTTATATCGATGTTTGCTGATCTGTTGGGTTGGAAATACTTCTTTTGCTGAAATATTCAGTTTCTGAGCTTATGAAATACTTAAGATTGAATTTTTTTGGAAATTGACGTGCTTCATCTTCGATGACCTCTTTGAATATTTTATATTGAATGACTGTTTTTATATATTTTTTTGTGTGGTCTACACGAACAAAAATTTTAGGAATTTCAAAAGTTCTTGGATGTCAGGCATTTCAGAATTTGTTGGTGTCAAGGAATTCCGAAGTTTTCCTAGAATAGCCCTCCAACGCTTAGCAGCATGGGAAATGTTAAACGTGAATTGTGTACCTCAAAATGAGGGTGTTAGTATTTATAATTTTTGTAACGGAGTTGTACTTGTGGTGCATATTTCATTATGGCTTAGGAAGGCAATGTGTTTGGTACATCCTTGTGAGATGTCTTGAAATTAGCTTTGGTTATTTTCAGTATAATTTTTCTTGTATAGATTGGTTTTGTGCTCATAATTACATTATTTTAATGCATATGAGTGTCACCATAGGAGTGAAGATTTGTGATGCTCTTTTTATCTTTTTGTGGCCCTTGCTGAGACACCAATCTCCTGGTTCAGAATAAAAATTTTGGTGCTAAAGCTGTCTCCCCAGTACCCTCAGAAGGTTGTGGTATAGCTACGGCGTTGCCATCTTACAGAGGTCTAAGTTTGGGTAATCAGTCAGCTTCATTGGTATTCAATTTGCAAACTAGGGATTTAGCAACTTCGGGTTCTACTAATGAAAATGTGGCTGCTGATTCTGATGTGCCTCCACGCATCAAATTCAAGAGGCTCGATAAAACTGCTAGGCATATCATGCAGGCAGGATTCTTCCCCTCCCATTTCATCAATTTTCTCCATGATATAGTTGGGTATTCTCATTGAACTCTGAGGGTTTTTCTTGCTTCAAGCTGACTGCAGATAATTGATAAAGAAGCAGTTGAGGAAGTGAAATCAAACAGAGAGATACCAGAGATAAAGCCTGGTTATATCATCCAGCTGAAAGTGGTACTGATTATTCTTAGAAAGTTATTTCTGTCGCTATGCAATTGTCAACTTCACAGTAACATCATTGTAAAGTTTCTTCCTTCTTCGAACTGTCATGATCTTTTATGACAGGAAGTACCAGAGAACAAGAGGCGTGTTTCAATCATGAAAGGCATTGTTATAGCTATGCGTAAGGCTGGTCTAAATACTACTTTCAGAATTAGAAGGCTCGTAGGAGGTGTTGGCATTGAAAATCTTTTCCCTCTGTGAGTATTGGTTCCAGTTTAAATAATTCAACTAGTGCTCCCCATCTTGTTCTTTCAAATGTGAGCAATTATTTTAGTGCAATCTGTATTATATCTTGAAAGTTACACCTCTTTGTATCTGGTGGTATTTTGTGCTTACTCTGCTCAAATTTTGATCCGTCTGCTGCTTAATTATTGCGTTTTTTGAATATCTTTGTCTTTCTTAATACCCGAATATGAATTATAGATAAAAAAGGGCACAATACTTTTACTAAACCATGCGTATATGGCGGCATGGCCACATGATATGCACTTCAATTGCTTTATTGGAATTATCGAAGCCAAATTGTCTCATATGCCTTTGAATTTTGAAATCATCTAGGATTAGATCCTCAAACAAGCTAACCATCTTTTGATCTTTATTTGTGCACTTTTACATTGATATGAGTTATTGAATATAGATTTGTCACATTCATTAGAATATAAAAATCATCTCGGAATAGATCCTCAAATAAGCTAACAACTGTTTATCAGTATTTGCACTACCCTCACATTAATACGATTTTGCTGCTGCTGTTTGAGATTTTTCTTTGATTAGGTTAAAGAATGTATTTGCATTAATGCCCGGAAACATCTGAAATGCATAAAACAAAATTTTTACACTAGAACATCTTCCTTTTCTTTAAAAAAAAATCCATTTATTATTGCCACTTGAAGAAATGATTGCTTCTAATGGAGCTGGAAATGACAGGTATTCTCCTAATATAAAGGAGATAAAAGTGTTGGAGAAGAAGAAAGTGAGGAGGGCCAAGCTTTATTATCTCAGAGATAAAATGAACGCACTCAAGAAGCATTAAGTTCCTATGTTTGGATAGTGGATAAAAAAAGTCACGACTATGCACTGATGGTGGCATACTTTTTGAGCAGTAGAATTTTAAATAAGTTAAATATACACTGTTGCTGGTAGTCAACATTTGGGGAGCCAATCTTTTAGAGAAGTGGAATGCTTAGCTAGCCAGCAAAGTGTTCAACACTCATTTTGACAGTAGACCAGAAAATGGAAGCTAATAGAATCACTGCCGACACGAGTGTTAAACTTGTGTAGCAGTCATTCATTATCCATTGTTTCAAAAATTCTGTTATATTCTCCTCCGTTTACTTTCCTCGTCCCCTTGACCTCGTTTGTCGGAATGTTGAGAAAGTAGTTGATGAGTGGTTCCTATATGATAGAAACATTGCTCTTTTCTCAGCAATTGAATCTTGATGCTTGTGTAAGGAACTCACAGCTCGACGATTTAGAAGTTAAAACATTCGTGGCCTTGGAACCATTTCCTTTACCTTGTGAATGTGGTTTTGATGAGGGTTTAGTTGATTCATGATACGTTTGAGCACACATTTCTTGACGTTATTAGTTTGGTTTTTTGACTGCCTGGATCCATTTTAATTCTCCGCACGTGTAGATTGTATAAATTGCACAAAATAGTTTCTGAATACTTCTCGTTATGCAGTGTATTTTCATAGTTTGTTGAATATCAAATATTCTTTTGTTGGTGGTACCACGCAAGGATCATTTCTCTCTTTAGGCCTTTATAAGAAAGAAATGATCCTTGCGTGGTACCACCAACAAAAGAAT
>AYJT01069523.1:0-21332 GCA_001278415.1 Ocimum tenuiflorum
TCTGATCTGATTTAGCTGATTTTCGTCCATTTGTAATAAATAATTGTCGATTTATTTACTTAAAAATTAAATAAAACAAGATGGACATTTAAAAATAAAATTAAATTAAATTACTAGAAAATTTTAAAAATAAAACTTGCTAAATAAAATCTAAATTTGTTCAAACTTTTACAAATCAAAGTGAAAACTCATAAAATAAGATGGACATCATATTCCGATAGAATTTGACTGCTCCTACGCGCTCAGCCCTTTCGATCATCGGACGTCCACAAAGAAATTGGTCTACCATCATGCAACAGTAGATTTCAGACTACCCCTGAATGTTAGGAGTTCTGCGAAAGGTGCACAGTCCACATCGTGTCCCAACCACCCATTTGAGTGCGTATGTTTGTTCATCATTTCCTACAATACAATAAACAAGATTAATTAAATTATTCCATAAACTTTGGGAGCACCGTAATTTTGTTATATACTTACAAAGAATCGGACTGACACAAGCCGTACTAAATCAGGCTGCGGATTTTGCTTCTGAACTCTGGGGTGTTTGCCCATTAATTTTTGTCGCAAAATGGGCACATACAAGTCCATTGTTCCAAGGTCTAGCGGTGTCGTCATGCTTTCGACAGACTTGAAAAGTTGCGAGTATATTTTTGGCCACCCAACATCGACTTTTGCTCCGATGGATTAATACTTCGAGCAAATTCGAAGTATCTTTTAGCTGACCCTTTACTTTTTAAATTCCCAATCCACGGTCTCCCCGGCATTGACCCTAATCATTGACTCTCCTCATTGAAAAAACATAAGCAAATTTTGAGTGAATTATAACTATATAATTATATTATTCATCTATTGTAAATCAGAACCTATCTTACTTACCGGATCATTCTCTTCAAACATGGGCTCTTCGATCTCCTCGCCTACACTGCGTCTGAAAGGCTCAGGTCGATGTCGGTCTCCACTGTGTCGATCATTGTTAGACACGTTGTGCCGCCTCGCAGTAGATACATCACCCATATTTCCACATAGTATCGATGACGCGGCCCTTAGGGATTTCTCTGACCAAAAGATGCATTCAATTTCGACACTATCTTCTCGTCCCACATGTCGAACACAGCTTTCTTAATTTTTTTCAAAATTTTTTCTTTTTCTTCTCTCTTAGCTTCTCGTTGCTGGATCTTGTTCACAACAGAAGATGATGACACCGGGGTCGCTAATCGGTGCTAACATTCCTCGATCATAGGAGGTACGTCTCTCGAATGAGACTGTGATCGTGCTGCGATGGTGAAGGTCGGCGGTCGACTGATGCTCTGCCACTGTTGCGGGCCTCTTTATGTAGAGACTGGTCGACCAAAACAGAGCGCGCCCTTCGCCCTGTTCCCTCTAATCCCCGCTTGTACCCTATTGCACATTCTCCACGGATGGGGTTTACAATCACATGGTAGGCGACCTCCATCACATTCGGCCTCTAACTGCTCAGCCAATACTGTAGATTATGCTATGTTTCCGTCAGCATAAGAACGATAACACAATACAATTGTAAAATAAATTGGATTATATGTTAAAAAGAAATCATATTTTATATTTTGAATAATTTAAAGCAACTGTAAAATTACCGGTTGGTTAAGTAATTCGATATAGTTCTTTCATGACGGGTTTGCGAAACGCCACCCGATAAAGCGTCACAATGTAGGGTGGCCTACGTGTCGACCACAAATTGAAGCCACATCAGGAATGGCTTTGAAGATCCAAATCTGTCGAGGAAATAAAATTATTGATTTTGAATATATAATTCACACACATTAATATAATATATAAATGAAAAGTTGTACCAAAACCGCCCACAACGGTCTGCTTATGTATGTTGAGCTTCCAAGTTTGGTAGTGGCCGTCGGGAGATCATTTCACATAGTACAGTCAAACTGAGAACGAATATGCTCCCAAAGGAAATACATTCCAACAATCAAAGTCTTCGACTAGAAAAAATAGCCACGCCTTTAAAATTCCTAGTAGAAGCATACCCCAGAACCATAAACCACGCCATTAGAATTTTTGCAACCTTAAGGTAGTCCTGTTGATTAACATCTATATTTCTATTCTTAAATATTTTCAATAGCTCGCTAGCTGTTAGTATAGCTCCCCCACAAACCCAATTGCAGAAAGTACTAAACCTATAATTGTAGTCCGCAGTTGCATTAAAATCAGAAGATCCAAAACTAAGTCTAGTGACTAGTGCATAATCAGAGGGCTAAAGCCCCAAGTTCGTGTACCCCACCATAAACCATAATTGGCTAACATCATCCACCTTTATCTGACGGCTCAAAAAGGGAAATAAAAGACTGTTGACCATGTTATCCATCCTACGCCATCCTAAAAATGCTCCAAAACACCCCTCCCGAAATCTTTCTACGAGACCGGGACTACCCACTTTAGTAAGAGTAGTAATAATAATTTCCACCAACTTCAATTTACAACAAACACTAACTTTTTGGGTAGAGCCCAAAAGATCGGGGCGCACAAAGATAGATTGCATAAACACAACAGAACGTATGATTTAACTTAATTTTTCAATTTTTTACCCCAAACAATGTTCAATAAAAAGATCGAACAATGATTAATTCTACACATACTAAAGATAAATACATACATACAACGATTATTAGCTTTCAAATCCATAATAATGATTCACACTCATACTACCCTAAACGAACTACGAATCCAAAACCCATCAAAGATAACAAAATAATCGTAAAAATAATCACAATAATGATTCACACTCATTAATATCGAGATTTATGCATCCGTAATTTACTCAACCATCAAACTATTTCAGATTGTGGGACTAATCACACTTGCACAAAAAGAAACCATCAATTTTCTTTGTCGTCAAACTAAAACTAAATCATATCATTTTTTTTTTCGAAAGAAACCATCAATTTTAATTTAAGATTAATCATACTTGCAAAAAAAGAACTATAAAATTGTTACCTAATTAGGTGAAATAAAATCATACATTAAACTTGTAAAATTAATTTAAATCATAAAAAATTAAAATCAAAGAAGACAAACCACATCCTCATTTGCCATTACCATTGCTGATTTCGCCGGATTCGCTATCCACTTTCACCAACTGATTTCGTCACTGTTTTGTCATTGCTGTTTCGCCGAATTTCCACAATGTTGATCTATTTTTTTTTGGTTTCATTGGATGGTGTTGATGTGGGGTGAAATGGACGAAAACACAAATTTAAAGGTACGATGATTTAGTCTATCCATTAAAGAGGGAGAATCAAATATCACATCAATATATTTTTCAAGACTTTGACCGATTCCGCTGGTGATTTCCCCCACGGTTTAGTAGGGTTGGGGAATATTCCAGAGAATATTTAAGATATTTCAATTCATAATTGCGTCGACGGTTTCGCTCACGGTTTCGCCCAATATAAAATAATATTTTCAATTTACAAATATATATCTAAAATAAGTCAAAAAAATGCTTTGAAATGAGGTGATTTTGACTGATTTCGCCGGTTTCGCCAGCGGTTTCGTCGGTTAGCGAATATTTCAAAATTTTTAAAATATTCTTTTAAAATTACACGATTTCGCCTATGATTTCGCTCATAGTTTCGTCTGTTTCGCCGATTAAATTTAAATTTTTGAAATTTACAAATTTAAATCTAAATAATTTTATTTTTCAGTTTTTTCGGTTTTGATAATTAACTTTCATATTTTTAATTATTTTAAATATTTCAAATAATTATATATAATTTAATTAAAAATTTAAAAATATATACTACGGATAATTAATTTAAATCAGACGGTTTCGTCTATTTAGTCTACGATTTAGTTGACGGTTTCATCTAATTAATTTTTTCAAACTATTTTTATTAAATATTTTATTTTTTTAAATGACCGATTTCGTCGGTTTCGCCAATGATTTCGCTTGTTTAGCCGAGAATATTTAAAATCTGAATATTTTAAGAATTTTAAATAATTTTTAGAGAATAAAATATAATTTAATAATGTTATAAGTTTGCATGATTTCGCCTGTTTCACCGTATGGTTTCGCTAGCTTTAAATTTCATGATATAGTAAAGTTTGCTAATCATTGACTGATTTTTTCAAAAATAATCTAAAAAGTGGGGGCAAAAAGGTTAATTTGACTTGTGAATATCTTTATAAAAGTGACTATTTTTGCACCCCACTTATAAAAGTGACTATTTTAGATATTACCTCTTTTTAATTTATGCATTATTTCAAAATAATGATTTGTTCACATTCTTGGTCTGATAACAATAACCGTACTAAGTTTACTACTATTATATACCCATGATTTTCAGGTATCACAGAAAAAGGACTCATTAAGTTAGGATCACCAACTAGTACTTAATTGTTGAATAATAGCACTAACCTATTTATAATTTCTAATATTACCGTTACTGAGTGCTTTGTCAAGTAAGTTCCTAGTAAATCAGTTTAATAAATTATGACTGATAATTTTTATTATTAAACTTGAAATCGATTGAATTTATTTCAGAGCTTGTAAGAGCCCTTGCCGATTCAAGATGATTATAAGTCATAATGCCGCTTAATTCTTGTTTTTGTTATCTCACGTGCTCTATATTGAGCATTGGCATCCTGTTATATTGAAATTAAAATTTCACATAGTTCAATTTCTCAACGAAAAATTCTATATATTCTAGACCAATATTGCATTTACATACGCATAGAAAACAAATAATATCATGCAAAATTGCACACAACTAGCTCAACTCAAATAATACTAATTGTAGTTGATTTTGTAAGAATGATAAATAAACACTTCAATTGTAGAACCCATTTGTAAGACTACTCGATGATAGAGATTTATGGTTTAAATCACTACTCCCTTGTCCACAACTCAAGAAGAAGAAGAAGAAAAAGAAGAGTTAGTTCGGAAATAAAATAAACTTACAAGTACTTCGTGCTATGGGAAGTCAAAATTAATGAACTATACTACATAAAGTAATTATTTGACAGATTGAAAATTGTATTGCGTTCAATTTTCTTGGGTTTTATTTTATTTATTTTTAGATAAATAAAACTTTTATTAATTGCAATCACGGTTTGCAAGTGTTAAAACTTGCACCGGAAAATTATTGGTCCAAATGACCATATCATTATAATTGGCTTCAATGTGAGCAAGATGATGAGCTACCTTATTTGCCTAACGAAACATATGGCAAATATCTACCAGAAAATCTCCCATCACATGGTTAATAGTTGTTGCCATATCATGATCTAGAAAAGGGGAAGATCCGCCCACCTTTGTCAATGTTTGCACCGCCTCCATCGGATCGAGGAAAAGAATGAACTTATCCTCCACCGTTTGTAAGCCTAGTCCAACAACACGGTAAAAGCTTGCAAGGATTTCTGCTTCTAGGACTGATGTGGGCCTTGGTATTGGTTTAGCCAATGCCGCAACAATCAAACCCCTGTAGTCCCTCACAACAGCACCAACTCCGTATGACTTAGTGTCATCATTAAAGCTCGCATCAACATCAATTCTAAACATACCTTCCGATGGCCGTATCCACACAACATCACCCAACTCAGCTTTTGAAAAAACAGCAGCAGGAAGGAGTTTATTTGCTGCTTGTAAGAAACTGCTTGCTGGCATCCTACTGAGCTCAGGAAAATAATCCTCATTGTCATGTGTTTTTTGAGAAACAGCATGACACACCAAATTTCAAAGTCTTCCTTTTCACACCCTTCATTAACCTTCAAATGCAGATTTGTTCTTCATCTCTTTGATAATCGACCAAGTATCATCATTTTCCCATAGCTCAGCTCAACTCCATCTTTACAAAGAAACAAAGCATCCCCAATGTGTCTTACACAGAGTGCAGATTCCGGAGATTGGGATCTTTCCTTTAGAAACCTCCAAAATCTTCGGTGGAATACCCTTTTTATCGAAAAATTTCCCTTCTCCTTATATCTCCAATAAAGCACATCCTCACGATGCTACTTCATCTGATTCATTCCAATTTCCCCCCCTCATCCGCAAATTCAGTCATGTCAGTAATTCTAGAGAACGGAATGCCCGTTGCCGAATTCGGAATAAATCCATCTTTAAATATACCAACACTTGTTCCATTTCCAAGCTTCCACCTTCCACCTTTCTCAACTGGTCGATAGATCTCCATATATAAGAAGCATTAGCTTCCATTCGGATAATATTTAGCTTTCATAACTCTGCTAAAAAATGAATTTTGGCTGCTCCACAACTTGTTTGGCTAGAAGAGCCTTGTTAAAAGCTTCAATTTTCCGGAATCCATTTTCTTGGGCTTTATTGAAGCCATGTGCCGAAGCTGTGATTTGTTCATTTTTAGTTTAGATTTTACGTTATATATAAACTTTGACTATGACGAAATTGATCCCTCATGTCCCAATTAACACGTGAAAGCCTATAGAACAAAGATGTTTGTCGTATATAATAAGGAAACAAATTAAGATCAGTATGCAGAATGAACATCGAATAAAAAGCTTAGAAGATTCCTTTAATGTAATCAAGTCGAATTTGATGAGACAGAGACATAGAATTTTATAATTTTATGCACTATATATCAATATTGAATTTTGATGTGATTTGCTCGGATTATTTTTATGGTTTGTGAGGAGAAGATTTAAACATTTGGAACATATGTTGAATCTATGATAGAATTAACCATTATGTCACTCTATTCAATCTTAATAAAAGTTTTACCATAAATTTGATATATACACATCGAAGTCTTATAAAATTTACCAGCATGATGTGTGTGTTGTACGTGATTTGTTGGTATTTTGAGCAGGTTTCATGCAATGCCCTATTGGGTTTCGTTGATCTCATCTAATGAGCACCTTTTTTTCCGACCTTCCTCAAGTATGTGTCCTTTGTAATACTTGTAATGAATCTAATGAGCACCTTATTTTTAAATACAATGCTACATGTGCTGTGTGGAAGAGGATCAAAGGGTGGCTCCATGTTGATTGAAGACTCTCTACCATAGCTAGCGCCATCAAATGGTTCAAGAGAGAGCCTCGTGGATCGCATATCCTCCGTAAAGCCAGGGAGATTGACCTTGCTGCTACTGTTAACCACCTGTGGTATGCTAGGAATAAGCTCGTCTTTGACAAGAAGGCCTTCATTCCCCATGGCGTGGTGAAGCTTATCAAGGAGGATGTTTATAGAGTCTTTATTCTTTATTTTCTGCTGATGATATTGTTGTCCATATTCATCGTGGTTAGACTGTGGCTCCCTTTAGGAGTTGTCCTTGTTGATTTTGGAGAGTTGCTATAGAGCGGTGTTGATCTAGTTAGGATGCCTCTGTGGTCACCAGTGAAGGGTGTCGATGTTCCTTTGAGGGGTGACAACCTAGTTAGGATGCCTAGTTGGGATGTCTCTTTGGATTGTCTTGCTCCCTCTCCCCCCACTCCGCTGGATTTCTTGCTTCTATTTTTTTGTACTGTTGATCTCCCAACCCGTATTTTTTTTTCCTTGTGGGTTGAGCTTGGGTCCATGTGGTTGATCAGATCTGCTTTTGCTTTTGTTTCAGGACAGGTTTTAGCTGTACTGTTTATAGCCGTTGTGCTGCCGGATTTTCTGCTTCGATGCCTCTTATAGATTTTGCTCTTAGGAAGATTTCCGATCTTCCTCTCAGTTGACACTGGTTACGTTAACTGAGAGTGATTCCTTCTCCCTAAGTCCCTTATGAGGTCCCCCTCTTTGTATCCCTTGGGTATGCCTAAGTTATGATTGTACTGCCCTCGATGGCAAACACTTTTATTTATTTTATGTATCTTTATTTCAGAATGAGCGCAGTGGAATTAAATCAACGAATAGATCATAAATTTATAACTAATCATATATATAGAGATTCACGTGTAGAAATATAAAAGAAATCACTTAAAGTTTCTTCCGTAGATCCAAGCAATCTGAAACGACGATGTCACAAGGTAGACGATCCACAACTATCCGGTAGTCATGTGCTGAGTTGATCAGGTGCAGAGTCCAACTCACGATGTATGTTCAAACCAAGAACGCTAGAAATTCCCGAAGGGAACTCAAATGTCTATTTTGTGAACTGGTAGGGAAAACAAATTTCTCTCCTAGAGAGAAGAAAGAATGACGGCGTGTATTTTGAGATTGTGTCTTCTCATAATCTCATTCTCAACAAGATTATATAATATTTGTTTTCCATATCTGATTAATTAATTAATAATCTAATTATTAATATATTTAATCATATAGATATATATGAGCATAATATCATATCTTATACTAATCTAATAAGTATATTTATCACAAGATATATTTGGAGAGAATAAATCTTTCCTAATCTAAGTAGGATTACAAATCTTAGTACATATCTTTTAATCTCCCAATTGAACTAAGATTTTGATTTCGAAAAGCATACACCATCCTTACACCCTGAAACTGATCAATTAACACTAAAGTTGACCCTACACTATCAACGATAATCCAATTAAAGTCTACACAAAACTCCTGTGTTGCTTAGCTTGGTATATGGAGAACGTTTACGTGGACCAAGTAAACTGAATATTTCATGAAGTTTATATAATATCCCTTCATTCATGAACCACTCAATTAAGTCTAGGATTTGTCATGTGTCTATCCCAATAATTTAAGTATTTTATCTGATTTTCATTAAATGACCTTTATCGATCATATTCAATTACCATAATTGAATATCATCACTTGCATTAGCCAATGACTTTAGCGGTCAAATAACATAGAGAATTTGAGTTTTTTCTTGAAATTTCAATCGAGTAATGAATCTCATCTTGGCTCAACTACCATTTTCCTTTACAACATGAGATACCCAACACAAGTAGTATCTACCCCATCTTGGAGTGCAAGCTTTGTACTTGATCAAAGTATAAGACGTTGCAAATAATATTAATAATGATCTCATGTCTAAGGACTATTACGTACTCCACTTACCAATAAACCATAGACATCAAAACAAATGATCTTAAAGGTAGGGTATACCAATACTCTCTAAAGTATCCATGTATCCATCACGAACATCTAATGTTTTGCAGTCGTGAGATCAACTACATTCTCTAAGAATGTGATGTAGACCACATGCCAACCTATCATATATCATCAGTATCCACTCTTGATGATCCTTGGTTGGGGCAATTTTTAAAGTTATACTCTATCATTAATGTCTCACATCATCAATGACAATATTAACTCAGGGGAACATCTATTTCAGAATAATAACAAATAAATAAATTATTATCTATAATGTGCATGCCTCAAATATAAGTAAACGAATGTAATCAAGATAAATGTCTCTTTCTAAATTTATTTCTAAGACATTCTATCTAAAACTCCCACTAATCCAAAGCACTCATTGATGTATCTAATGCTCAAGCACAATGCTTATTTTAGTTCGAAACTCACAAAAGAAGGTTATTATTAGTGGATACTCGTCCTAATTTTAGTCCATCATTTTTCTATTATTTCTCTTATCTTTTCAAGTCGATTTTTTTTGGAAACTTGTATCAGTGTACCTAGTCATTACTAACTTTGTGAAAAGGTATTAGAGAATAGTTTTAACAACCTTCAAATATTCTCACCAAGATTTCTAAAATCTCTTAACAATGCTTAGTATATAAATCATAATGGAAACCATGTCATACATGATTAATCTTATAGCCAAATAATGCATTTGATATCATTATCAGTAAAAGGACAATCCTTCATGAACAATTTCAGACAGACCCATTGAAATCCTCTATTCTTAGAGATCTCATGAGAAACACTTCAGTATCTTATTTTATGTGAATGCATGGTGAGAGCATATCATTGTGTTTACTATAAACACATGGGACCTTTTGAATCTTAACAAATCAAACGATTTAATTGCTTTGTTATAATTGATGTTCCAATCCAAAAATGGATTTTGCGGTGTCTTATACCACCTTAGTATTGGTTGTCAATTAACCATCATTCACCACTTCTTCTTATTCTTGGCTCTAAACCAATTCTTGATTCTAAGTCAAAGATTGAATATAAAGTGATCAATGAGTTCATTGAGGTTTAGTGAGTTGGTTCTGCGTTTGTTCAATCTTATCATTCTGAATATGAGAAGGTTATTGTCTAACATTGTGGATTTCCAAGATGATACAAATATTGCATCATTATTCTTTTGATGACTCTCATTGTCTGAAGGTTACTTACCAAAAAAAATATTCCTCCATCCAATAGACTATCAAAAACTCCCAATGAATTTCTGTCTTAGTCGATAGACAATATTCGGTCCTCTCCATTATCTTGTGTTTCTTAAGTTACTTTAAGATCTACTACATTGCACCTTGTCTTTAGATGAATCATAATTTTATTTTAATTCTAAATTAAAATTAATTTGATATTTTAAATACCGTCCTTATTTTAAAATAATGATATACACATTAGTTCTAAATTAATATGTTTATCATGAAAAGTCGCATTTCCAAACAATCACATACTGATATTTATGTGTGTAGAAATAATATATCCTCTAGTTTCCATAGGATACCACAATATTTTCATTTCCAGATTCGAACTTATCAGTCAACGTCTTATTGACAAATGCAATATAATTCTAAGTTTGCATATGTCCAAGACTAGCCTACTTACCATACCATAATCGAACTATGTTTTCTTTGACTGATTTAGATGAACCTTTTATTCAGAATATAAATAGTGCTTTTAAGGCATAGCCTCAAATGGGGAAAGAGAGATTAAAGAAATTTATCAGAATCAAACCATGTCTTACAAGGTTTAATTTCTCCTTTTAGAACACCCCCATCTAATTGAGGCATTTTAGGAATTATCTAATCTAATTAGACCCATGTAATTCCACGTAATTTAGCTCAAGTAATTAACAAGTAACTCTTTTACGATCCATCATAGAATTTTATTACTTAAGTATTTCATCTTTAACATTGAGAATACTTTGTTGACATTTAAGAAAAATATAATATGTACTATAAGAATGCATTTTGATAGATAATTCATCAATTCAAGATGAACAAAACTTGTTCCCAAAACAAAATAAACATTTATGTCTAACATCAGAACAAAAAATATACTCAAAATCAAAATAAAGCAGCAACCATGAAAATCTGGTCTATTTTGGATGGTAGATCTAATCTATATATTACAACATGTTCGCAACAACCATTGCTCTATTTTCCACGTGCATGTCTATCTAATTCGATCCCACTTCTAAATATCACTTAGCTCCTGCACATTATTTCAATGTTGAGCTATAGTTTTATCTAATACCCATAAAAGTGAGCTAATAATAGACTAATTTATCTCAATGATAGATATATATACCTGAGCTCGCACCTTCAGCACCAAGTGCTTTAAGCTTTGCGCAGTCTCTTTTCCAGTGCCCCTTTTCATGATAGAAAATACACTCATCCTTTGTCACCATCTTCCTTTTGCTATTTCCACTTTTGGGCTTTTGAGATGCAGCATCAAATGCTTTTCTCATCTTTTGCTTATCTCTCCCCTTGTTTTTGGGAATTTTCTTAGAATTCACCATGAGTACTTCTTTACCGTTAGTAGTGGAAGACTCAAAGGTTTTTAATGAGTTATGAAGTTGAGACAGTGTTGCTTTTGTGTTGTTTATATTGTAATTCACAATAAAATTTTCAAATGAACGAGGCAAGAACTGTAAGATAAGACTGACAGAGATTCTTTTAGATAGCGGCAATCCAGTTATCGCTCACCTTTCAATCAATCCAATCATCTTCAAAACATGATCAGAAACCTTGTTCCCTTCATGAAGCTTAGACTGGAAGAGATCTCTAAGAATCCCATACTCCATAGTTTGTTCTTGTGAAGAGTACAAACTTTCCAACTGTTTAAGCATCTCATAAGGTAACATGTGTTCATGTTGCCTCTGCAACTCTGCAGTCATAGATGATAACATAACACATTGAGCCGTAGTGGCATCCTCTTCATGTTTCTTATGACTAACTGCATCAAACTTAGCATGGTCAAGAGATTTCTTGTCAGGGATGGGACAAAGTTCCTCGCCCAACACATATTTAATGTGTTCCAGTCTTAGCACCAAATACAGCCATCAAAGCCAATCCAAAAAGTTTGACCCAGTCAACTTGTTGATTTCCATCAAACAGTTCAACGACAAATTCGACATATTAATCTGATAAGAAAACAATCATAGGAAATTAGAACTAAGTAAACAATATTATCACATTCATATAACTAATCAAACAAGGTCTTTTGTTTTGATTAGCTCCCATTAATTTTAACATATCTTGCACCCTCGAAAAATGCAAAATACGAATTTATATCCAATGTAAGTTTTAGTAGACCAAGACCCAAGTCGACTATTATTTCATACAGCGTTTGCGAGGGCTGATAAGTGCAATAACATCACTTAGTAGGCCTCCAAGCCAATTGCAAAACAATTATGCTACTCTTAGCTGATTAATCCAATTAATCTGTGTCCTTAAATTATCTTGCACGGGAGGGTGCCAAAATAACTTAAGCAAGTCAACCGCATCACACGGTACCGACAATGGACCTATGAATGATCCTTGGTCTCGTTGAGTCAGAGCAAACACTGTGGTGTAAATACTCCAGACCAAAGAGATTTTTGACACTCAAGCAATTACGATGGACGACAAATATTTCAAAAATAGACTTGATTTAAATTGGGGATTAATGTGTAGGGAAAATATGCAATTCTATCCTGAAGTATAATCAATTATGCAATTCTTCATAAACTTAGTTTGTTATACAATTATATCTCAAAGTTCCATTTGTTATGTAATTATATCTTCCTCAGTAGTCGATATTGTCAAAAATTTGCTTATGTGGCTATTAAACGTCGTGTTTTTAATTACGTCGTCATAATTTTTGTTGCAATGAATCAAAGCAACGTTGTTTTTCATTCTTTAAAAACCTTTGGGATCAAATTTATCTTTTTATTTTTACTACTAATAAACAACGGTATTTCTAAATAATGAAAAACGACATCGTTTTAATTTATTGCAACACAACTTATGACCACGTCACTAAAAACATGAGGTTTAACGCCACATAAGCAAAATTTTGACGATGTCAACTACTGAGGATATAATTACATAACAAATGGAACTTTGGGATATAATTACATAACAAAAAAAAAGTTTGGAATATAATTGCATAATTGACAATACTTGGGATAGAATTGATATTTTCCCTAATATGTAATTTTAATTGTTTAAACTAATATCGAATATTTGTTCTAATAAACAATTACTGAGGGCCGCCTACCCAGACATTTAAATGTGGATTACAAATATTGGGCGTCATCTACTCAAACATAAAATACAGACTACAAATATTGGGCGCCGCCTACCCAAACATGCATCACGGACTCTAACTACTATAGTTAAAAGAAACATGATAAATCATATAATTAAATTATAAACAGATATCATGTTGAGCACATAAATACTTAATCTATACGAATAAAATATATTAATTCAATTAATACATCTTATTCTAATTAAATTTATGAGTTAAAATTGTCCAAATTAATAAATGCTTATATTCTAAATATGTTCATTGTTTCCAAAATGATGAATTTATATTAATTTTAAATTAATGTAAATTTATATGTGTTCTAATTCTTTCATTATTCAAAATAATGGAATTCATATTAAACCCAAATTAATATTAATATACATATATTCAAAATATTATCACTATTTCAAAATAATGATACTCTTATTAATTCAAAATTAATACAAATACAAATATTTGAATATAATCATTATTTCAGAAATAATGAACTTATATTAGTTCTAAACTAATATAACTTACGGTTTATCTGGAATCCAAAATTTATATTAATTTGAAATTAATATAAACACACATATATATACTAAATATCTTATTATGTCTAAAATAATAAAATTCATAATCAAGGGGTGGGAAGCTATAGGACTTGCATCCAAATCCCAATTGGTGCGCTGTTTTTAGCTTGAGAAGTAAGCTCAATTTCCACCGCCTTCGTCTCCCTTTTACCAACGTCGGTCATCAGGTTTGTTGGAGTTGAGATAATTATGTCAGGATGATAAAAGCAGCCGACCAATTTTATTTATTTTGTCAAGCCGATTCCAAATCGGTCATGCATTGCAACAATTTACAAAACTATTTTGAAATAGATTCGTGCAATTTCTTATCGGTGCCTTTTATTTTAAATTAACCCATATTTTAATTAGTCATGCTTTTAATTATAAATCCAACCCGGCTCTTATACTAATGTTGGGTTCGTTGATATTATCTAATTAGCGCAATCAAATTAAATCAACGAATATATCATAGATTTATAACTAACGTAGAGATTTACATGTAGAAATATAAAAGAAATTACTTACGGTTTCTTCCATAGATCCAAGCAATCTGAAACGACGATGTCACACAGTAGACGGATTCACAACTAATCGGTATCCACGTGCTGAGTTGATCAGGTGTAGAGTCCAACTCACGATATATGTTCAAACCAGGAAAGCTAGGAATTATCGAATAGAACTCAGATGTGTATTTTGTAAACTAGTAGGGAAAATAGATTTCTCTCCTAGAGAGAAGAATGAACGGCGTGTATTTTGAGATTGTGTCTTCTAATAATCTCTTTCTCAACAAGATTATACAGTATCTATTTTCCATATCTAATTAATTAATTAATAATCTAATTATTAATATATTTAATCATATAGATATATATTACCATAATATTATATCTTATACTAATTTAATTAGTATATTTATCACAAGATATATTTGGAGAGAATATATCTTTCCTAATCTAATTAAGATCATAAATCATAGTACATATCTTTCATGCCCAACGAAGAAAAACTTGCATAATTTCCCTTCCACTAGAGTGGCAATTTTTGACATGACATGATAACCCAATACGAATCCGTACGGTAATAAATGGGTTAATGTTGTGGCTTAATAGGTTTGTATCATTATCGTGCCGACCCGTTAAGGACATGAAAATTCCATGTCGTGTTCTTGTTATCTGCTAAACAAATCGTGTTCTTGTAACCATTAAGAAAGAAATAAAAAATTTATATTTTATTTTATTTAGCATATACTTATATGATTATATTCTTAACATATCATTTTCGTATCGTGATCGTGTCGATTTTGTGTTATTGTGTTGGCAAATCGAGTTCTTATCAGATCATTATCGTGTTCGTGTCAACCATATCCTTAATAGGTCGTGTTCATGTTGGATTTTAGCAGTCGTGTCTAACAGATCAACACGGTAATGACCCAACACGCACAAATTGCCACCCCTACCTTCCACATAGGGGTGTAATCAAACTTAGTCGAACCGAGTAGTTGGGTGTTCAAGCTCGACTCGTTACATTTCAACCGTGTTCGAGCTCACTTATTTTTTTTTTTGAGCTCAAAAGCTCGAGCTCGACTCGTCAAAAATTATTCGAGCTGCATATTTTTCATTTTCTGCCGATGTAGAACACCAAGTTCTCGAGCTTGAGCTCGAACTATTCGCGAGCCTGACGAACCGAACACCTAAAAGCTAGAGCTCGGTTCGTGAAAATTATCGAGCTCGGTTCAAGGCTCGAGCTCGGTTTGTTGATTAAACAATCGAGTTTAGAACGAGAGTAAGATCCGAGTCGATTTCCCGAGTAGCTCTGTTCATTTACACCCCTAATTCCACGTATAGTTGTTAAGATGGTCAGCTATGAATGCCCACCACAAATGGGCCAGACCGATTATAGAAATGTTGGCCAGCAGTTCAGACTTCAGACCTGGCACGGCCATCTTATTCATGGACGGGTTTTGGGCCGTAGCCCATTTGATATCAAAATTTCAATATTCTTGAAGGGACTTGCTACTGTTTTCAATCTCTGCAATGGAGAATTTGAGAAGAACAGTGAAGCAAATAGCTCACACTCCACGATCTCAATGGCTCTCCAATCTCTCAGCTTTGCAGCTTTCTTTAATCCCACTTCTCTCTCTAGCTTCCTCTCTCTACTCCTCGGCCGTCCGCTTCCGCCGCTATCTCTACCGCTTCAGTATTCTCCACTCTCACCGGTAATTTCTTCTTGCCCCACATCCCTCGTTACGCATGCAACGATTGATACATCCCTCTCGTTTCAGCTGGCATTGTTCTATCATTTAATGGGATTTTCGATTTCGTCGATTATGTGTTTGATTTTATGTCTCAATGATGGTTAAGGCTGCCGGTGCCGGTGATTAGTGTTGGGAATTTGACGTGGGGAGGCAATGGGAAAACTCCAATGGTAGAGTTCCTGTCGCGCTCATTTGCTGAAGATGGGATTTCACCCCTCATTCTGACTAGGGTAATTGTTTGCCTTTAGTTGTTTTTTTCCTTCATGAACATTATATTTTGGTCAACATGGGTCAATTTTGAGCGATGATTGGTTTCAGGGTTATGGTTGTGCAGATGAGGCTAAAATGCTTGAGAGGCAATTGCTGGGGACATCTTCTAAAATTGGCGTGGGCGCAAATCGAGTTGCCACGGCTGTTAAATTTATAGACCGATATGGTTGCACATCTTCTCGTGCTACTTTTGACAAACTTTATTCCAAAGAGAAAACTGAAATACTATCTAACCACGATCAAATTGGTGTTGCTATTCTTGATGATGGGATGCAGGTAAACTCATATTTCAGTCACTGCGGTAAACATTATTTTGTGATGAATGCGTTGTTTGCAATCATGTATCATACCACCACCCTCAACATAAAAGAATGTTGTTTCATTGTATCTTTCTCAAGAAGTGTGTCTGTAATCTAGTAAACCTCAAGAAGTGTCTGTAATCTAGTAAACCTATTTTTTGTTGCCACATCTGTTATATGCTCCATCTTACTCTTTATTGGAATTTCATTATGAAAATAAGGTTGGATTTTTGCTTATTTGTGATATGTGTGAACTCTAAACATTTGGAAGTTAGCATCTGAGTGTACGGCGTGACCTAGAAATTGTGATGGTGAATGCACTGATGCCGTGGGGTAATCATCACCTGATCCCGCTTGGGCCGTTGAGGGAACCTTTGACTGCACTCCGTCGAGCTGATATTCTAGTCATTCATCATGCTGATTTGGTATTTAGATATTATGCCTTCATTCCTTCTCCAAACCCTTTTCAAGTTCCCTATGATTCCTTCCACAGAGTTGAATGGGATTTCACTGAGACCGAGCTCCCTTCGTCTTGCAGGTAAAGGAGAAGGATGTTGATTCCTTGACCTTAACAATAAGGAAAGTCAATAAATCTGCTCCAATTTTCTTCACCAAAATGACTCCAATCTACATCTTCCCTTGTCGAGATTTATCTACTAAACTGTCAATGAGGGCTGTTGAAAAAGCGATTGTTTTGTGCCTTTCAGGCATTGGCTATGCAGATTCTTTCATTCAGAGAGTCGAAAGAGTACGCACTATTTTTGCTTTAGGGTTTAATTAGCATTTTAATTTGTCTTACTGCACTAAACTATCATGAAGATTTGCCTAACCTATGAAAAATGTTATCATAATATTGTTAATATATTTAAGGAGGTGTGAACAATTTGCAGATGGGACCAACATTTGTGGATCGCCTAGACTTTAGCGACCATCATTTTTTTGAATTGCAGGTATGCACGTCCATCCACTTCCGGTCTCTCTCTGTCATTATCTAATTATCCATGAAATTGTAGCAAGAAGCAATTTTGGTATTCACATGATGCAATGCTCTATTTTTCAAAGTTCAAAATGCTGCATTGAGAGTGAGAAAGGTAGATGCACTCCTATATGTCAACAGAGAGTTGGAAAGTTTTGAATTGGTGCATGGACATTGGATAACATCTATTGACTTCAATAGTATCTGTGCTTGTAGGATCTTGAAATGGTTCGTACAAGACTTCAAGAACTTGAATCTAAGTTTGGTTGTAAACCAGTTGTTGTTGTGACTGAGAAGGTGAAGAGGCTCAGTTTTGAGTAATTTCATTTGCCATTGATTTTCAGTGGGATCATATTACATAAAACTAACTTAAAACTCCATGGTTGAATGCGTGTTGATCAGGATTATGACAGAGCCCCAGAGGTGGTAGAAGGTTTGAAAGAGTTCGAGGTTTTGGTGCTGTGTAGTCGCTTGCAATTTGTGGGAAACACAGAAGACAGATTCCGAAAGACTGTGAGGGAGTATTTGCAGCAGAGATCGGGTGTAAACATGTAATATTTCCATCTTCGGCTTCAAATGACAAGAAAATGCACCATTTTTTTTAGCTTTGTAATGGCTTCTTTTGAGGGTGATTCGTCTCGATTTAGATAGACAAAGTTGTTCGCTAAGTCGATATTGGTAAACTCTAAAACCAACATTAGTTGGGAGTGTGGTGGGGGATTATTGGCTTAGAGCAAAATGGTTGTATAACGGACTCCACTAGCAATCACTTGGTATTTGTTCTACTATTTTAAAGATGTTTAACATAAACCTATTTGTACACTTCTCATTCTCAGTAAAATATAAGTTATTCTAACATACTAGTTTTAGTGTTAAAAATATTTTTTTTGTTAAAATGATTTTCAAATTGAAATAACATGTTACACAAATGCAAAGTATATAGAAAGATAAAATAAAAACAAAAAATAATCAAAATAAAAATACACAAGATAATAAAATATTTAAAATAAAATCAATCAATAAATAAATTCCTCATTCTCAATAAAATATAAATTGTGCTTACATACTAGTTTTAATGTTAAAAATAATTTTTTGTTAAAATGATTTTCAATTGAAATAATATGTAACACAAATGCAAAGTAAACAAACAGATAAAATAAAAACACAAAATAATAATAAGAAATAAAAATACACAAGATTATAAAACATTTAAAATAAATATAAATACTTATATTTAAAATATTTGATCTCATTCAACTAGAATAGAGATGATACATTATATTTATACTTGTGAACTGCGCGCTAGATAGAGGGCGTGACAATAGAGTAGGTATTTATCTCATCCCTGGACCATGATAGACTTGTAACGGTGAGACAAAGTCAGTTTGATTTAGGAAAAAACTAACCATTTTGAACGTGCTAGAAGTGCAGCAATGCCAATTTCGTACAAGGATCTAATTACGACAGAGTTGTGCCATTCACAAGTCTTGCAATATCCTTTTGTTTGGTGTAGTAGAGTAGAGTAGAGTAGAGTGATGAAATGAATCTTCAAGCAACAAAAATAATTGAATCTCATGAAATAATTATTCATGAATTTGTTCTTTGAATCCCCCATTCACAAAAGTAATTTACATTATATTACATTGCTTGGATTATTGACAAGTGTACATATCAATGGAGCTAAATCGCGTCCTGATAGAGCAAGATTCCATCATAATTAATCTTCATTCATTTGTTTACTTATCAATAATTCAAGCAATGTAACACAATGTGTAACACCATTGTGTAACAGGGGATTCGAAGTTTTCGAGTTCAACTAAATCGATGTACATTTGAGCCTTCCAAAATATTATTTTAATTTTAAAAAAAAAATACTACCTCAAACTAGCTAGTATCCAACTTGCGAGTTGGGATCGACTTGGACCCAATCGAAAACTTATTTGAAAATGTTAATGTACACTTTGTAATATTTTAGAATGTTAATTTTGATAATGGAAATATTATAATACTGAATTTTTGGTATTTATTTTTGCAAAAGAATGGTTCTTTAAAGTGAGACCTCTTATATTGAAAAGTAATTTGCGATGTCAAAAAGTATTTGAATGAGGGATGACGATTCGCCACACAATAAGATCCATTAGACATAGAGAAAAGCATGCATGCGGCATTCCCCAATAATTTATATTTTTAGCTCAATTTTCTTGTTATAGTTTACATATCTCTTAGTTAATATAAGAATTGCGCATGCCATTAAGATTTTTTCATTGAACTAAGCTCATAAAAACAACAAGCTTATAGTTCTCATAACACAAAAATACATTTACATTCGCGCTTAAAACTTACTTTTCAGAATTCTCTTAGATTCTCCTTTATTGTTAATTTTAATTTTTGAAACATTAAGTATTTAAATCAATACTAAAATAAGTATATATAGTTAATTTGCTAAATTCCAAGTTCTCAGACGGCCATTCTTCGTCCAATAAAAGATGCATGGGCAAGGTGACCTTTGTAGTTGACTTCCTTTCAAGTTGCATTATACTTTTTCTTTGTCTAATGAAAAAATAATAGTTGACTTCAATAAAGTTTATAAGTTTTAAAACTTGGAATTTGATGCTTCAACAAGTCCTCCCATTTCCACAATAAAATAGTAAAATTCATAATCGTAGGGTCGACTTTATTGTATACATACACAGCAACAAGAAGTAGAGTACAATAACAAAAAAAGCAACTCTATATAAAGAATATCTAATGACGAGAATAAGTTGGGAGGGAATCAATTCGAGGCCTCTGGACATCACAAATTCCTTGAACCAATTTCGCCATGTATATTCCAATGAATTTTAACTAAGGTCCGACTTGATGAAATTTTGAAGTGACGAGAGAAAAGAGAATTTCTAGTAACAGGCTAGCTATATTATTCTTGCTAATATAAAATCATACCATTGCACCATCATTCATCACAAAAATAGTCAACTTGTAAATTTTCATGAGTTCGAGAGCAATTGCCAACTTTACAATTACGTATTCATTAATTAATTATTCTTAGTTTAAAAGATACACCTGTTATTTTAAAACTATACAAAGTTCAAAGTTATATGACCGAGAGCTAATTAAAAAGCTAGTTGGACCAGGCTTTCATAAATAACAATCTCATTCGGTTGGAGAAAAGGGAAAAAGAATTTGGTCAGCGAATTATATTTAGTTTTGTGTTGTTGGGATGCATCACACCGGATCTAGAGAGTATGATTCATGTATTAGACACTTTGAGAAAAAAGGGCAAGCATAGGATGAATGAAAGAACATATTATTGGTCCAAAATGTAAAAGATGTTTATGAAAGAGTAATTCCTCTGACATATTCTTGAAAACTGATAATTCTGAACCCGTAAAATATTCGGTATTACTATTAAAAGATGCAACACTACTATACTCTGCCTCAACCAAATTACCACATTCTTCCCCTTCATTAGTCCTCACATTCACCCACTCTTCCTCCTCTCCAAAATCCGACGCCCGTGAATCACCATTGCAAATCAATGCCTCCATCCTACACCTAGGACAATCCGGCGTCCTTTCAATCCCAAAAGATTCCGACGACTCCACCACCGCATCCCAAAACCCTT
>AYJT01069528.1:0-15872 GCA_001278415.1 Ocimum tenuiflorum
ATATATATAAGCATAGGTGATAACAAATAATGTGTAAAAATAAAGAATTAAATTTAAACATCTCGCTTGAACTAAAAAAAAAAATAATTAAACTTAAAAGGTATCTCGTTTGAACTGAAAAGAAAAAAAGACACCAATTTTTAATAATGTTTTCAGTTCAGGTAAAATATTTTGTTAATTCCGATGTATTTTTTGAAAAAATATTTGTTTATATTCTCCTCAAATCTCAACCATCTAATTATCCAAATGAATTGGTTTATAATTTCTATACCACATTGTTTGTTAATGTTATGTAGAATTTATTGCGTATTGTCAATATGTGTTACTATTCGTGGTATGTTAATTCAACTTCAAGAATCTAGAAAAATAAAATCTAGAATTTGAAAAATCTTTTGCATGAAAAAGCAATCATCTATGCTTATTTGTCAACAACTTATTTGATCTTATCACTTGGTTTACTTAATAAGAAATAGAAAGCTTGTATTAACGAAATTAGCATTGCCAAATTATTCCAAAAGTAGCATTGATGTTTCGTATATAATTTTAATTATTTCAAACATGCATCCAACTACTTGTAGCTGGTTTAATCAACAAATGTAATTCCACACACACACACAATTTATAGAAAGTCATCACCATTAATCTCTTACATTTTATTATATTTTTATATGCATCAAATATCTCAATAATTACTTAGCCAAGAAAACATACATTCTATATATGATTGAGAAATATGGCCTTTTATATGTGATAATATATATATGGGCAATAATCTGGTAAAAGAATTATTATTCAGGGCAAGCACAATGGATAATTAAGTCAAAAGTTTAGTCTATTTTTTTATTATTATTTTTTTCCCCACGGAGCATATCTATATATATATATATATGTTTGTTACAACAGGGACTGAAATTTCGCAATTCTAATTATTTAGGCGTATTCGCGCCTGGTTCTTCGAGTAGTATATCTACATTGATTCCTTTTTACCACTGTTTTATATCAAATCTGTACATTCTAATATCATTGTTATAGTTTTCTTTTTTTAAATAAATTTTAACTTTAATATCGTACTTCCATTTTTTGTCCCATTAACATACTTTCTGTCAAAATATTTCTATTGCATGTTTTAGTTTGAAAACTAGTTTGATCGACATTTTTAATTCCAATTCTTTGTATTATTAAGAATAATATAGCCAAATATAAGTTAAATGAATAAATAAGTACGTAATTCACATCCATAAGTCATTAACATTGGACTGAAATTACAAATTATCTCTGAGACCAAAATGAAATGAAATGCAATTCACTCTCAAACTATTCGTAGCACATTTTTTCATATATGAGTGTAGTCGTCCAGAAAGTTCTAAAATATCAGCTCAAGATTTTAGCTAAGTTGAAAACTTCATTTATAGTAACGTATATGATTAATAAATAAAATATTGATCACAATATTATATGAATTTCACGTCTCATCTGATTGAACGCGTACGAATTTTTGTCCAATATTTGCTGCACTATTGATTTGTTACTAACATAATCTAGAATCCAAATAATCCAAATCTGTTCATTGTCAGCAAAAGAATTTAAAGGGGGCCTACATGGCATCTATAGCAAAGTTTATAGTTAGAATATATAATTGCTACAATATTTTATTTAATTTTTAAATAGTCCATTCACTGACCCAATATTCTCTACAGAGGTTGACAAGCAAGTTTCTTTTATAATAATAATACTTATTATTATTTTATCTAATTCAATAATGTTAGATTCTTTTTATATTCATATCCAGTTTGAAACAGAATTAACTGATCTTTGTTATCCTTGGTAACTATTATAAATATAATTAAGGGCTTGTAACACAAGATTAATAAAAGCAATTAATTAATTTAAAGATAAAATCTCAGACTGCACACTTTTTGACAAATGCGAAAGGTGGCAGCCAGCTTTTTAATTTCTTTTTTCATCTATTACATCATTTGTGGTATCAAATACATGTGTCTAATGCAAAAAAGAAAAGTAGTGATAAACATTTCAAGATTCTTTTATTGACCTTAAACGAGAAATAAGGACCCTTCTTTTTCTTTGTTTCCCTTTGGGATACTATGATACCCTTTTAGTATGTCTAATTTCATATATTAATTAATTAATTTCTATCAAATTATACATATTTATTATTATTGGTGTCTGGAAGTCGACATGTTTGTTATTGTCTTTTTTTTAAAATTTGGGAAATTATGATTAGCTGTTATTTCAAATAATTGTGCACAAGTATTACATCAAATGGCCACGTGAAATTTAGAACAAGGCCACACACACACACACACATATATATATATTATATATAAACAAAAAAGTCATTTTAATATATGTGCGTGTGTGCCCCCTCAAAGATTTAACCTCTTGTGGCTTCTTCGGCCAATTATAGAACCCTAGCTAATATTTCCCTACCTTATATATCTATCACATAACTTTTGATTGAATCAATTGTTAGGAAATTATTTGGCTTATAAAGATATATATATATATATATATATATTAATTATTTGAAATTACATTAATTTTATGGATTACAAGACTTTGGCATGTAGTGGAAAACTTCCCACAATGACAAGTGTCCAATAATTTTCTTACAACACGCTTCATCAACAAATATATGCGTGTGTGCAAAGAGTTGAGGCCCCTGCCATCACATTCAACATGTTTCATTTCATATTTTTATTATATATAACATATTATATTGTTAGAAAACAAACGGCAGAATAGCATATAGATAATCGAAAAGGATAAAATAATACCATATATGTGTATTCTGATCGATATGCATAATATGACAGGTTTCACTCCCATAAATAGAAAAATTGACTTTATCTTTGTAGCCCGGTGATCGGGAGAGGTTGATTGGTCCGACAAAATGGTGTCGGGAAAGAACGCGTAGCCTTAGAGATTTTTTTTAATTGGCATTAATAATACGTATCAGTAATTATTTGTGTTCACTAACAAAGAGAGTCCGCTCTTTTCTTTTGCTTGAATCAAACTTCTTTAAAAAAAATGGTGGAGAAATCAAAATTTTTTAACATATACTTCTTCCATAGGATCAAATTAAATACCAGATTTTGTCAGGTGCAGCGATGTGTAACATAAATTTCGAACATTATATATAAATGATATCGCCACTTAGTTGTACCCAAAAGTACAAATTAAATTACATGTTCATGAAAACCGAAAATATCATACAAGATTGACGTAGAGCATTATATATAAATGTTTCACAACATTAGCCATGGGCACGGTAACTGGCTGGCGCCCACAATAGAGCTAGTAATAGGGTCGTTTCTTCATGTGTTTCAAAAATTCAACCTAACACCACAGAGAGTCGTAAATGTTCTTAATATAAATATCCAGGAATTGCAGCTCGATCCATCGATTAAGTCTCCCGATCGATCGAAAAATTTCCCTAAACTCTATCATTTTATTTGTTGGCTACTGACTATAAACGTGTGCGTGTGTGTGAAGTTGGTTTACATTAACCGACAATATAAGGAAGCTGGCCATCAAATAGAATGGGGAGAGATGGAGACATCAAGACATGTTGGAAATTAATAAATTTGTGAGGAATTATTTAATTCCGAAAGGATACATTTTATGAGTAGATTCGAATAAAACATCAAAGAATATTAATTAATAATCAACCATACAAGTTGGGAGAAGTACGTGGATTACAAGGCTCCATGCAAACTCAAGTTTCTTGATCGCTCTTCTCTACCTACCAAACAATCCCTAATTACCCAATTTAATTTCTTGATCGAATTGAAAGACCAGGGGTCACATATATTATTGAGAAGATATATATTTAACATATCATTTCTTCCAACACACATTATCCGTGAATAATCATACTAGCAAGGAATATATTCACGTTGGAATCTCTCCCCTCCCATATATTGTAAAGGCGAAACCTTCATTTACATATTAAATTATTTGCAAATTTTCAATTACATATCAAACTATTCGAACTTTTAATTATATGATATTCAGTTATCTATAGATCATTTTCTGCAGACATAAGAGCATTTTCCTTTGTGTTCGGTGGAAATCACATGTTCTACTATATTTTCTTTTCCGAAATCAATATCTATGTTATCCTTTATCCTTTCTAAAGTTTCCATGAAAAGATTCCTCTACCAGCACAATCAACTCCCATTTGTTAGAACAATTTCCATTGAGTCTCTGCACCTATACTTTTTTTTTCGTTTTTCGAACCTTTGTTTTGAGGATGTTGCTCATATTTTACAAGAGATGCTTACTTATAAATCTGATCATATTAGAGCGCGTCAAGAAGTACTTGGTACTATGATCGAGCTATACAAATTTTATTCAATTGCATGATAATGTGTTATTTCGGTGAAGGAATCTTGACTGCGCAATGCCGGATTTCCACATCACCTGTTTAGCGCCACGTCAATACATCCATACACCTCCTTCTTTGTTTATTTGTGGATATTAACCTCAAATTTAAGCCCACAACCTAACTGCCTCATTCCACGCGGCGTGTTGACGTCGTACTAAACAGGTGTTATGGATATCCGGCGCTGCACAATCAGTAATCCGTCACCGGAGGAAACACTTTATCATACCATTGAACAAAATCTATATAGTTCGTCATATAATTGAAATTTTGAATAGCTTGAAACGTAATTGAAAATTCGCAAATAGTTCAACATGTAAACGAAGGTTTGGGCAATTATAAATTACAATTGAAATATGTATTTCTTTTATTGTAGGTAGTGGCGTTGAGTATATGATAGCCACTCAAAATATTGAAACAACATATTTTTCATAGCCTTAATCCATGATTAATTTCTTGTAGGAATCTCAAGATTTCTGGGATATTACATAGAATAAAATGAAGGAAGGTTATGATGATATAGTTACTATGGCTTAGAAAGTGATATCCAATCGTCGCAATTTGGAATTGGTATCAAACAAGAAAGGATATTTTGGATGATATAAGTATAAATTAAAGAAATAGAGAATGTATGAAATAAAATAGTGATGGGTGTGGTTTTGTATTGTTTTGAATAAAAATCTAAAGAGGGAGATATAGATGAGATAAATTATGGAACCAAATAGAATATATATGATGATCTCGTGACAATAAGTGAAGTAAAGTTGTTATCAAGGGAGACAAGGACACCTCACATCCAATAAATACCGTGATTTTCAAGTCATCCTCTTCGCAGCCGCAATCTTCTTTCTATTATTAATTATTATATATGTTTTATTATTATTATTTCATAATTTTTGTGTGATAGTAGAAAAGAAAATGTATGTGTATATAAGTTGGGAGTGATTGTTGTGCATAATGTACAGATGAAGAGCAACCTTTGTAAAACTTCAAGCGAGCAAAGGGGACTATGCATGAACGAATCAAAGTTACATTTATTCAAGAGGGATTCTGAGACTAAATAGGAATATGACTATATAGTTGAAGAGATTTTAAAGGATATGATAGGTGCTACTCATTCTCATTCTAGAAAATTTCAAAGTCAAGCGTGTTTGACCTAGGATAGAATTAGGATAGGTGACATCTTGAGAAATTTCTCAAAATGCGTGTGAATGAGGACAAAGCACACTGGGAGAGACTTGTATTAGTTTGTGGGTTTAGCCGTTGATCTAGAAGCCATTTCAACGCAGATGGCGATAATGTAGCCGACCTAAATAAATAGGGATGAGCACCTTGAAGTCCAATCAAAAGTCCAGTCGAAGGGCTAAATAAGGGCTTGAGTCAGCGTAGAATTAAGGATTGAAACTGGCCATTGAAGATGTATGCAAAAATGTGATTCTGTCAATGATTTCAAATGACAAAAGGCATGTATGAATTGGATCAAGGAGGATAGATATGCCCAAATTTAGGAAGATATCTTGTATGTGAAATTTCCATATATAATTAATTGTATAGATTATGATATTTTTCTTAATTATATGGATATTTTTCATATCTATTAGGATTAGGAGTACGAAAATACTTGTATAAATAGATTTGTTTGAGATCATGATACACATTCATGTAACTTTGCATTCTCATCAATAAAGCATATACGATACGTTTACCTTACGACGACTTACATATGCCTGTTGTTTGTGTTCTTCCATTCAATGCGTTGAATCTTTTATGTGTGAGTCAGTACTAAAATAATGCATAAGCGATTCACATACAGATGTTAAATGTGCATAAATATAATTTCCTCACAAAAAATAAATTAATAAATAAATCTCATTAACTACTAATACATAATAAATTTGATATATAACCGTGTTTTTCCTAAAATAAATATTTGGCCCATAAAAATATAAGTAAAATTAATTCGTTGCTTGACTGATCATTAAAGAGATTAACTCTTATATACTTTATAATATAACAAATATACAATTTTAATTTTCAATAATTAATTAGCCCATTTTTTTTTTTCACTTTTTGTGTATTGTTTTTTATAGAATATTCTTAGTCGAATTTGTCTACACAAGCACACATACATAACTATTTAACGCTTATAAATTGGAAGCCGATTTTCATTTTTTTTTTTTTTTGACTAAGGTACAATATTAAATAAACTACGTGAATGTCCTCATAAAGATTGAACTCGTGACCTTTTAGGTCATGGGAAAGATGTTTACCACTGCATCCTAAGGTGGTGGACAGCCGATTTTCATTTTGATAGCTGGTTTTGATTATTTTGATATTTGTAGTTTATAAATTCTTTTTCAAGGAAAAACCGTTTGAACTAAAAAATATTTTAGTAGAATTGAATGTTTGAAATAGTGATGATGGTATAGTATAGTTAGTGTTTAATTTCATGTTTAAATTTTGGCTAAGCCATTTGAATTAAAATAATCGCCAGCATATATAATATGATCAACCGAAGTTAGTTGTCACGTAACGAAATAATTTTTATATTTTCTTGGAGGCAAAGATTCATGAGAATATGATTGGGTTATGAATAAATGATTAATTATTTAATATTTAATTAATAAGAGTGGTAACCAACAATTTACACTTGCTATGCACACGTGGAAGCAGACGCGTGAGCGATTTCCATGTGATCATCCAATCCTCCAATGCAAGCAATTAATTGCAATCATTGAAATCAGTTTCAACAAATTATTTCAAATTAATTCATCCCTTTTCCGCAAATAAATAATGCCCAATTAATGACTCATCACATCAAATTACAACTCCTCCTTGTCCCCACCCTATTTTTTGATCAATCTTCGCAAAATTCAATGTCATCTTTGGAACACGTGGGACCCACTCTCTAAATTACAATAACATATCTAGTGAAAAAATAGAAGTTCGAGTTCAATTGAACTCATCTTTTCATATTTTATTTCAAAATATAAAAAATTATTTATACGTTATGGTCTATGTGCGGTTAAATACAGAATACAAAAATTCTGAAGCCTACTGCATACAATTCGAGCTTGACTAACTCAACATACGTCGAGTTTATTTTGAATATACATATATATATATATATATAAAATGCATGGGCGATCCAAATTACTCTTTTCAAATTTTCGAATACATACACTGCTCTTCTTCTTTTTTTGTTTTTTGAGAGGAGGAGGGGAAAAAATTTAAATCATTTCTCGATTTATGTATGTCATTCTTGCGAGGGCCATACTAATCTTTTCTATATCGTACCAATTTTATCGGATGTCCCGAAGGGACACGGGTGCACTTTTGCTCTGCTGCGCTTTAATTACTTTCTTCTTTTTATTTAATTCAAATTTTTTCTCGTCTTTTCCTTTTTGGTTTTACTTCTGATTTTCCTTTATTTTTATTTTTTGATTTCATTTTTTTCGATAAGTTATATTAATACGTTTTATCTATACTATTATCATTATTATTAGAACACAAAATAATGCAAAGTAATATATATAATTTTAATTTTCTAAAACTATTGTTTTAATATAATAGAATTTTTGGTTTGATTAAAATGTTATATTAATAGAAGTACAAAACTAAAATACATTGTATGATTAAAAAAATTATTAAAAATAAAACCAAAATTGAAATTTAATTATTCATATAGAAAATAACATGAATTTTAATATTTAATTATCAACTTAAATTAAATGTTAAAATAAAAATATTAATAAACAAATAGTAAAAGAAATTAAAATATAAAATTCCATTATAGAGAAAAATATAAGATCGATGGTTGAGGATGCATAAAAAACTTTAAATTACTTTTAGGATAAAGTAGAATCAACTCTGTTATACATAATAGAATTTATCGTTGGAGATGAAAATTTAACTGAAACATTAAATATTGATTGATAAAAGAGTTCCTATATTTTATTTTTCCTTTCTTGCTATATTCTTCTAATATTTAAATTTAAAGAAAAGGGGTAAAAAAAGAAAAAGATCTTGCGGAGACAGGTTGTGAGCCTTGAGCCTTGATTGATAAATTTTGAGACAAATCGAGAATCAAGTATATAGACAAATTAATATTCGAGCAAGCTCGTTAAACAGTATGTTTGAGCTAGATTAAAAATAAATACAAAAAAAAACTAAGAAATCGAAATAAATATGATCAGCAAACTTCCCCTTGAAATTTGCATGGCCTGCGATAGAAGAAAAGATCAAATGAATATTAAGTTTCGTATAGCTAATAAAATTCCTAAAATCAGCCAATCCAATCATAACTATAAAATAAAATTTATTTGATGTTACTGACTAACAAACTCACATTCTAAACACAAAACAACGCCCGAAACACGAAAGTGTATCATGCTCGGTCCTCGTTATTACTAAATATTCTTGACATGCTCTAGCAAATCCAATTGATAAATTAAAATACTTCAGTTAGGATTCCAAAATCAACATGCTGATTACTAGTAGCTATCCCTTTGTAGGCATTTTTGCGATGGTACAATAATTATTTCAACTTTTTTTAGTTATTCAGACAGCCTTATGTGGTAGAAATTCATTTTTGGTGTTTAGATTCTTCACAAACATAAGAAGCACATTATGTGGTAGCATTATAGGAAAACATTACACACACATTCTCCACAGAATTATGTCGTCTATTCATGTGAGAGATGCAAGGGACTTACCGTCGTTCAATCTTTAGCAACTCGAACAATCAAACCACTCGGTGTCTGAATGGTTTTGAGCTGACCAGAACCAATCAGATCGCGCATATGAAACCCTGTAAAAAGGATTTTAATACTGAAGCATATAATCATGTGTAGTTGAAGAGAAACATGTTATACATCTCAAGTTAGAGATCCATATTCATGTGCAGTAGTTGCAGAATATTCGATCAAAATCTCAAGATGCATGCAGAGATGTAAAAAAACAACATGGCTAGGTTGTGTGGAAGACTACGTTGTATGTCGAGTTTGAATTCTGACATAGTTATGCATCCTTCATTTGCATATTAATTACGAGGAAAAAGGCTATGCAGAAAATCAGTCAGTTTCAAAATCATGGTCCCTTTGTGCCAACAGTTTGTACAAATTATCTCATGAAATTGCTTGTGTTATCAGATGATCAAACATGCCAAAGAATATGCAAGTACTTTTCTGTTGAAATTTAAATTACATGCGAGAGTAGAAGAAAGAATAACAGAAAGAAAGCATGCTTTGGTCATCTCCCATACATGAACGGATAAAATCCCAAAAGCTACTAAAATGTTTCTTGATTTCATATTAATTGCCTCAAGTGGAAGTTGGAACTGCAGGCGCATGCCATTCATGCGATATGTAAAACAATGTTCTTTGACGAGTAGAGTCAATTGACCGGAATTTGACCTCATGTGAAAACCAACACACGTGAAAGGTTTGTATGTTTTACGATTAAAATTTGAAAATATGTTCAAAAACAAAAAAAATGCCAAGTTCATGTCTTTTAAGGTAATTACGCAAGCAAAGTCAATATATGTTCAGAAAGATATCTTGGGCATGAACTGAAAATGTCAAATCTCTAGCAGTTATTGTTGGTAATCAATGAAGCAAAAATCCTACAGAATATGCCAAAACAAAGATACATTTTGAGAATCAAATGTTAAGAGAGTTGAAATATCTTTTTGTTACCTGCGAGAGACCTTTGAGCACTGAGCCAATGTTTGGTATCGAAAACCAATACATATTTTGATCAAGAAGCTGGCGAATCTAGAACAAGACTGCAATGGTCAAAAGCAATATAACAAATCGGGGATCGAGAAGTAAAAGAAACGAAAATCACAGCTCTTGGACTAGAGAACACAGGCAGATATGTAAAGCAAAATGGAAAACACATGATCTCACATCTAAACAGATCTGGTGTTTCTCTCATAGCATAACTGGGCGACATGCCGACATAGACACTTTCAGAGATTTAGGAATACATTAATAAATCCTCAAGAAAGAAATTTAAGTGGGAGGGTGCTGCAGAATCAGAGCTAGACAACATACTACTATGCCCAAACTTCGTGAAACCTAAAGAATAAATAAAGGTACACTTACAAGAAGGCCAGCATTAATCAATTGAGAGATGTGTTCCTCTTTCACCTTTCCGCCTAACGAGAGAAGCGAACACTACAGAGCAACCAAGATCTGTCAGCCATATCATCGTGTGCCTTAAAACAAGACATCAAAACTAGAACTATATATCAATTCAAGCAAGAACACCAATGAACAGAACTGATATCATGAAGCAGAAATCATCCCTAAGCTTGTACATAACTAACAAAGGTATTAGAAAACCGACATCCCAATATCTTGGACATTTCCCACTATCACAGACAATGCTGTAAAGCTCAACGATAAACTAAAATTTTAAAAAGGATGCAACACAGTATTTTGAGATGAACCTAAATCTATGTAGAGCTTCAGAAGTTCATGACATCCTCTTCGACCAAATTCAACTTGGATGCATCGCACAAACACCGCAACATGCATGGTTAATTTATACAATGTGAAACAAATTGACACAAGCAACCAACTATTGAGGAATATATGACATACCAGCTCTTGATGTCCAATACTGGTGTCGAGCTTGGACTGTTCGACATGAGTCTTAAACCACTCAAAAACTACAAGATCATTTTGTTTCTTGTCTTCCATCCTTCTCACAATACGCTCGATCTGAGATATTTAAAAACACTTGCCTCAACAAATATAAATATAAACTTCTGAAAAATATAAAGGATGTTCTACATAGCAATTGGTCCCTTGCTGGTGTGCAAAAAACTAATCTTCAGGGAAAAGATGAAAATCTATTTCCCTAAGCAGTACGGAACTTAGGTAAAGGGCACCCTTGAAACAGATTATCAGCCACAAACTCCGTATTCAGACAAGAAATAAAACTCTTAGATTGGTCTTTCTTAGTCCTTTGGAATTATACTGTCATCCGAAGTTTCAGGTATGGAATTATGTGCCATTACATATATAAGGGTAACATCCATAAATAAAAAGACAAACATCGGATAATTTCAAGTGCTAGCAATATCCAACAACCACCGTTGTCATAGCATAACTTGCCTGATAGCTTTTGATTCTGATCAGGTTAGTTTTGCATAAAGTGTCGGTGCACTTGCAGGAGTAATGTTGGAAGCATAACTCATAAGATCTTCAACCACAGGATTAAACTAACTGGAGAGTTGACACCCAGAGATGAGCTAAAGACATAATTGCAAAGTACTTAAATCAACATCGATAGGGTTAAATATGATGTAATTTGAAGAGGATAACTGGAAAGTCAATGTGAACCTAACTTCAACTTCGTTTTAATTTAGGCTACTGAGTTTTTAAAATCAAAATATTCAATCTTGAAACTAAAATGCACCAAATCATGCCTTGAAGAAACCTAGTCTTGCACTTCAAATTACCAGAGATGATAAATCCAAGCATGATTAGTTATAGTATAAAAGGTCAGTGAGCGAAAACAAGACTCAGATATCTTCTTCAAATATATGGAACCAACCTGATTAATGTAGTCATCTATAAACATTATGGCATGATCGTCCTGTCCAGTATTTAATTTAAATACTCGCACCACTCTATCCCTCTTAAGAGACTGCACAATATGAGAAAAATATTACCACCTTTGCCAAGTAATAAACAAATAATCAAGAAAGGTTATGAGAAAAATCTCACCACCTTTTCCAAGTAATAAACAAATAATCAAGAAAGGTTACAATAAAAATAATATCGAAAAGATGATTAGTTCAATGTAGTAAGAGGGATATCGAGAGAGAGAGAGAGAGAGAGAAGAGTGTCAGATAAAATTACAGATAACATCACTCTTTCTCATTATGTGACCTTAAGGAAGAGGAAAATGTGGAAAATACAAATTTCACATATAAGCTTTTGGAAAACTGAATATGGAAAAGATATTAATACAAATTACATGACAAAAAGAAATTGTTAAAAAAAATACATTTGACACTCTTGAGGCAGGAAGAAGGGGAAGATGGTGCTCTGTAAGAACTACCATATATGAATGGTAAAATACTTCCAATAGTTAGGTAGCGTTAGAAATACTAAAAGTGTATTTTTAGCATTTGGCTCAAAAGAAAGGAAAATTGTCAGGACAGCCGTCTTTCTGCAAAATTAAGAGTCTAGAAGAAGTTTAAAGTTAAAAGCTTGACGTCGCCACAGGGAATGGCTTTTAACAAGGAAAATATTCAGAAATTATATTATATCCTCTCCCTCATACTCATCTGCGGTCATGACTTCTATATATCCATAGAATAATATCAATGACTTCTATATTTCATCAAATATGATGCAGTAGCAAGACTAATCACAGAAAGCAATCTAATACTGCAGGACTTTTACGGCAGCAATCATGTTTTTTCCCTTTCAAATTCCACCATCAGCCACACTTACTTTCTTCTAAAGTATATATTTTCAACTTTGTAATCTAGCCCACATTCTTCTGCTGTGTGCATCATCCCAGACGAAAAACATGCAAAAACAGATTGAGATTTTAAAGAGGACAATCTTATTTAGTCCAAAAACAATATTTTGTAACCAAATAATAATTCCTCTTGTTGCAGACGAATTCCACAGCACATGACTTCGTTCAAGATAATGCAATTAATTTAGTTGAATAGGTAGGGGAGTAACAAAATGAAGTGAAAGAGTTTGCCTTGACAATGTCGGGAAACTGAGCGCGCATCATCCGAAGCGCCATCAGAGTATCACTGAATGCGAAATCCTCGTCTATACAATAACCATAACATAAATGCCCAGAAACAAATTAATCCTAAACGCAAGTGTTGTATATTCTACCGTTTTGTGATTGGGGGTCGGATTCTTCATGTCGTGGGCGCTTTCTGCTTGTTGATGCCTCCAGTTCCGCGATTTTCGTGTTCATATTCATGTGAATCAATCCTTTTCTGGATGAGTTTGATTAATGGCGTCTGTTTGTGCCATAATTTTCTTTCTTTTCCGTGAAGAAAACATTCTCACTTTTGTATAGGAATAGGATCTCTGCAAGGCCCAATGGATTGAATTATCAACTGTGGGCTCATACACTGGCCTGTTATATTAAACTGGCCCATCAGCCAAATCTCGCTGTTTTTAATTGTTGATAATTCATTAAATTCAAATAATGGTTGAATATAAGTTGCCAGTTATAATGTTGATTTTGTATATTCAAAATTTCATTTTCTATAAAATAATCATTTAATGTTATTAATATGCCAGTTGATCAATTAAGCTTAACCATCTCCTCTTCTTTTGGCTTGAGATATAAAATAATCTAACACGCAATTCACGGGAGTTACCAAACAAACAACAGAGGATGCATCCCCATTGCGCATATGCTTATACATCGAATTATCAAATTTTATTATGTTTTAATTAATTTTTTAAATATTATTATAAAATAAACAATTTTTTATAATTAATAATTAGAAATAATTTAAAAATATTATAGAACCTGATTCTCATCAAGCACAACTACACTAAAGCACACAAACTTAAGATTAAAAAAAATATTAATTAAAATATAATAAGAATTCAACGGCCAACAATGTGACACAAAGGTATGATAAAAGACATGCACCCCCGAAAGAGGCATTCAGAGAAGCTCTTTAGCCTTGAGAAAACTTAATTTAACATTTTTCCAGACGAGAAAGAACCCAACAAAATTTAAAATAAAAATAAAAAAGATTGTCTAGCTGGCATACCCAAAATCATTAATTCTAAATATCCACTTTCAATACATGATGACCCATAAAAGGTCATCTGCTCATGAATCACCTGCTGCTGTATGAGGATGAGGATATAAGCTTAACTAATACCAGACGCCAGTAAAGTGTTCAACACAGCACGAAAACCAATCCCCTCTCCTTATATGCACCTATGGCTGTCAACATATAATGCAACTAAGCTAATCCATGCATATTATATCAAAACTGTGTCGAAAAATATCGGGTGCAATTTCGTCATATAGTAGTAGGAGTAATCGTTCTGCAACAACATGGAACTGGATTTCAAATCGACTTCTCGTTGTGCACAGCATCTCTGGATTAGGACTACAGCTTTCAAGCAGATTTCAGCTTCGACGAAGTGGATGCAAGATGGGACAGTGTCTTGTGCCCGACAAACATCAAGAACATTCCCAATAAGCCAAGTGCCTTCAATGTTGTGAATAGGTCCAACTGCACCG
The DNA here is from genome assembly GCA_001278415.1 of Ocimum tenuiflorum. Lineage (NCBI taxonomy): Eukaryota > Viridiplantae > Streptophyta > Magnoliopsida > Lamiales > Lamiaceae > Ocimum > Ocimum tenuiflorum. The sequence goes on from AYJT01069528.1 coordinate 14,669, forward strand.
AAAGATGCAACGTTGAGTATGAAATATTGCAAATCAGATTTTGACTCTTTCAAAAATCATAAGAGAGGATTTAGAGATCAGAATGGCAGTGGAACAAGAAGATTTATTGCAAAATACAAAGGCAGAAGCTTGAGATTCACTTTTCTAGCTGAGAATATATTTGCATGTAAAAAGATACGAATGAAGGTAAAATGGTGAGACATGTACATCAGAATACTGGGTGCATAAGTAAAGCATCTTCAGCAATTTTGGCTCAAATTGTGACACTGCGAGTTGAAAATAATTAAGAAAGGATCCCACGCAAACCACAAGACCAATAAGATATTGAATTCACATACAAATCCTTTCAATCCAATATTCAGGAAATGCAAATGCAAAGCCATCAAGCAGATAGAAAATGCTGAAGCAAAATCAGATGAAAATTTAGAGACAAACCTTGAACCAGAACAATGCATATAGTGCCAGAACTGCTGCAATGCCCAGATGGAAGAGAATGGCAAAAGATGAAGGGACGGTCGACTTTGGGAAATTCTTGAGGTTAGCACGAAGGTGAAAGAGCTGCAGGAACACAAAAGGAGTTACACAGTTTTAGCATCTAAATAATGGATAGGGCAGTGAAAAATAGAATTATTCCTTCACTGCATAAATGATAAGAGGGAAAAAGTTAATGGATAAGTACCCCAGCCAAGAAACCAAAAAATGGTACAAATACAAGGCCCAGGAAAGCAAGAGAAAGCTCCTGAGGGGGTCGCTTTTCTGGAGCCCTAAATATGTGAGCTATCTCTGCCTTAGGCCCATATCTGGAGTATTGGTCAACAGGTTGTGGGGGAGGACGAGCTGCCTTTTCAGGTGCATCAGGGAGATCTAATTCAACATGGCCTAGAGGTTGCAGGAAAGAGTTCTCCTGAAATAGATTACACAAAGAAAGTTTTGTTCAATATGTGATAGCATAAGCAGGCCTGGTGCTCAAAGAAGAAGGAATGAAATGTTTCATTTCAGCAAGAATTTTACCATTTCTGAGTCTCCAACTGTAAGATGGATGTCATATCTACCAGATAGGTAAAAGAACTTCTCAACTAGCCCCAGGAAGTCCTACAAGGTAAAAATTTCCAGTCAAGACATAAAATTGGGAAAATGATAAAGATATATGGGCAAGGATGTATTACATCAATGACCTTATAGGAATACTACAAACTAAAGAATA
>AYJT01069564.1:0-11094 GCA_001278415.1 Ocimum tenuiflorum
AGGTACGAGGTTGCTGTTCGATTTGATCATGCAAATACCTTTCTGTTGTCGCCGTTGCCGTGGCCGTGTGCGCCGTAGGCCTTGACGTTGAAGATTCTTGCTGGAAGATTGATGGGAGTTTGGCCGTTAATGGAGCATGCTAACAGCAAGAAGATTATAGTAATTTCTGAGGTTGCTCCCATTTTTTTACTTTTAGTTTTATTTTGTGTGAGAGAGTGAGATTTATTGATGATGAGAGAGTTGTTGTTGCCTTGTTGGGAGTGTTGTTTATATAGGTAAAAATGGGTGGTTTTAGTTTATTATGTGTGGAGGTTTTATTTTATCTATACCTAGCTTTTCATTTTTTAGAAAAAAAAAAAAGAAAAGAAAATTGATGTTTGTTATTTTATGGTTAGATCTTCTACCTTGTGTTCTTTCATCCTTTTAGTTTGATATTTTTCTATGTTTTAATTTTTCTGCTTTTGATTAATTGTTGCAGTGTTTTTATGGTTGAAATGTTACAATGTTAAGAATGGGAGATGGAGGGTTTATAATAATTGATACCATTTAATTCTCTTTTTTTAAGTTAATATTTCATTATAAGTCCTAGTCTACGTAATAACTGAAAAAAATAACCTAAAAATCTTAAAATATATGAAAATAGTGAATAAAAATTGATTTATAATGTAGTAGTGGATAGAGCACAAGATCTGTTATTATTAACTTTTGTTGATGAAGACTGAAACGGCAGTAATTCTGCCATGTAATATTCTAATTGAGTATTTTTTCCTTTCTTAACATGTAGGAGATTTTAAAGGACTTGACCGAAATGATAATAATTACAGTAATATTGCTAAACGTAGTCCCTACGGTTTATGGAAGATGGAAAGATCGAATTTATTACACAAACAAATAAATAAATAAATAAAATGGCAAAGGCTATTTTCTATGGTCATAAAATTTTTAAAAAAAAATGCTAGATTCAGTGCTACAAGATCAGAACTCATGTAATAATTCTCATGGCACATTACATCTCAACACAATGCTATTTCATCTGAAAATATCAACAGAAATGATACCAAAACTCTCTGAGAAAGAAGATCGAGGCGCTTCGCCCATCGTTCCACTTGCAGAAAGAGATGGCATCATCAAAATGGACTTGTCTGGAACTCATTTTGTATGCTTGAAAGTGGCAATTCTGTTGAACATATCGATGAGCAAAAAGTAAATAAATAAATGTTTATTAAAAGTAGAGTGTGGCAAGATGGTTACTTACTTTGCTCTTATATGACAAACACCCTCAAGAATCTCTGTTGCATGTTGTACCTTTGAATATTCTGGCCTTTCTTTGCTTCCCAGAAGCAGGTTTGAAACCCTAATAAATGTTTGGAGTTCGTCTTCGATTTTGATGAGCTGTTGATCTAGGTCTGTCATGAAGTCCTCGTACGTCGAGCTTTCCTTTGAATTTTTGCCATTGTCAGCACCAATTGACATTTTTGTACTGAGAGAATCCTCAAGGCTGCTATAATCAGTTTCAGCATGGAGGTTGCTTTGATTCTCAGCTGAATTTTGCATTTCCTGATCCTCCCCAAATTCCATGTCATCCACACCAATGTAAGGATTATCATCATCTGAAATAGATTCCTCTGTCGGAGATACAATTCGAACGGTACGAGGGGCTTCTGCGCCACCATCAAGATCCAATGCCATATTCCCAATCAGTAGGGATTCCTTCATGGAAATTGCCTGAAACTTACAGTGTTCTTCAGACCAAGCTTTAGATACACAAAGTTCACAATGAAATTCTCTGTCAACACACACCAGAAATTTAAGGAAAAAACAATGGCAATGCTACTTGGACTTGAGTACCTAAAAGACAGGAACACCTTGAACTAAAAGTTATATGTGATCCAGCAAAACTAGGAATTGATTTTACAAATTTTCTTTCTTTTCCAGAGGGATAAAAAAAATTTCAGGTTGAGTTGGTACTTAATCCATAAGGTCCCCACAATTCCAGAGATTAATGTAGCTATACCTCATTCAGTTTCACATAAAGCTGGTCAAATAATTCAATACGAGCCTTCAACTTCTCCATGGCTTGCATAACTTTCTTCTTTTGAGACAGCAGATCCCGAGCTTCATTTTCTTTTCCAGTTTGAACACTAACTGCTGCTTGACGTCTAAGCTTCTCAACTGCTTCAGACAACCGGATGAGTCTCAGCCTTGCATTACCGGCTGATAATACAAACTCGGTCAGTGTTTTCCAAGAGGACAGAGCCCCAGCTATGCATACTAGGAAAGGGATGACAGAGTTTAAGGCTGTTTAAATCCCAATTGAGTGGATGGAACTAATAAAGTTTGTTTTATAACATTAAGCATTCAATAGTATTTTAGCAAAGGAAATTTGTCTTTCCTGTAAATCTCAATCCTGCAGATCAGAGCAATAAAACATATATTTTTTATTATTGGGAATGGAAGAAAGAAGGGGGTGGGTCGGGAGAAGAACTCTTTGTCTCTCTGCCAACTGCTAAGAACCGGCAAGAATAATATATCCACATTATGATAGGAGATTATATATTACCAATAAAACAAGAAAGTTATATGATAAAATGAGACAAGAGTAGGAGAAACATTCAAAGAATCATCATATGCAGGAAACAGTTTTTTAAGTCTCAACTCATTTGAGCAACAAAGAACCACCGGAACTAACACATATGTCTCATTTCACTGGCATTGTCATAGCAAAGCTAAAATCCTTGTCATCTCATCCATTTTATGATAGTTTGATCCAACTAAAGGTTCCTTCACAAACTAAAGAAGAATCGTGAAAATCATTATATAAAAAATACCATAAAAGGAAAACAGAAATGCTTGGTAATCCCTTTGTTATTATCGCCAACGAACCAAATCCAAACATCAATGACAAAAATTCTCAAATATAAATATAGACATATCTAAGATAGTATCGAACCATACGGATATCTGTTCATTATGTTGAGACCACATCACCAATCTGTTCACACACCAAATGCCTTCTCCAAATGCAAATTATCACCAACTCAGAGTGCAACACGCCTGAGAAATTATTCCACAGAAGATACTCCCCTCTAGAGTTATAAGTGTGTCCAAGAATATGTTTTATTTGACAAATAAACCATTGATTGGTGGATAAAAGCTGGCTTTGATAGAACCATTTCACCCTTTAACCATACATATATATCATTCTCTTACTCATATACATCTTACTGTAATGCATTTCTTCTAACTAGATATATGATGTGCATCTCCAATCTCCATGTTTACAACCATCATGCATATTAATCCACATTGCATACAAAATTCCAGCAAATTAATCCACTATATCCACCTCAAATAAAAAATGCAGCTAAAATCCCCAAACAAATTAATTTGCTCTTGACCAAAAAAATCACAGCACATCATCAACCCACTGAATTCACAATCCGTTAGTGAAAAAACAACAGAGCCCTAAATCACCCATTGAAAAAATTGAAAAGGAAATATGGCGTCTTGAAGTAATAACAGAACTAAGCATGAAATTGACCTTTTGTTCTTGTGCTATCCGCCTCTTTATGAAGACTATCAAGCTGCTGGCGAAGCTGCTCCGCCGTGACTGCCGCAGAAGCCAAATTACACACAGTATTCACGCGCCAGTGCGGCCGCCATTGAACTAACACTGCTCCGCAATTCAGAATCATCTCTCGCAAATTCAACAACTATAAAGATTTCATTTTGAAGATTTTTTTGGATATAACTTTTGGGAAAATAAATCTATGATTTATATGTATCGAAATATTTACATAGTTTATTAGTAGCTACTAATTTGCAGTAATAATGAAACTATAAACAATTAATTATCAAATCAAAAATATTTTATAAAAAAATTAAGGTTCTTGTTTGACTTGACGTGTATCTTTAAAAAGCAAAATACCTAAAAAATGAAAAAATGATAAAAAAATTATTTGTTTGTATATTTTTTAGCTTGAGAATAGAGAAAAGAAGATAAAATTTGAATATACTTTGAAGAATTTTGTTTTTGGGAAAAAACGAAATAAACAGGACCTAAATATCCATAAAAAGAGTTAAATTCGGCAATTTTATATTTAGTGAAAAAAATGTGAATAATATTATAATAATAAAAAAAGGCCTGTTATAAACTATGGGGTTTTAATATGGTTAATGGGCTTGTCGACCCTATGACTCTTTCAATGTTAAAAGGCCCATTTTTAATATTTTTTTTATATTTATGAAATCAAAGACCCAAACTATTAAGAATCTGTTTTCGTTTCCAATTTGGACATTCAATCTTGCCAAGAAAAAATAAAAATAAAAACTTAATCGGTATCATGTCATGAGGGATTATATTCAATATATATTCGATATTTCATCTTGTATTTTCCTATACCAATATATTTATGATAGAAAAGTGAGTGTTTATTTTCTTATAAGTTATAATAATGTGACCACATTTTTGCAAAAATTTAAAATTATGATTGAAAAAGTGGTTTTCTCGAATTAGAAAAACATTTTATGTGAGAATGAGTTTCTTGTGGTTGTCTTGGGGGGGATCAAATGTGAAATTACATTTATATCCTCAAGAATTCACGTTACCAACCTTGGTCCCTACATAGGACGACGAGATATGCGCGTCGATACATGTCCAGCGTGTTTTGTTCAATTACTCTGATGGTCAAAGACTGTATGATTAGTTGAGGGGAAAAAAAAAAAACTTTCATGTAAAATGAAATAGTTGTTTCCAAATGTCAAAACAGATCAAAATCATTACATAAATATTCCCCTTTAATTTAATTTTATTTTTTTCAACTGTCAAAGATAAAGTCAATAAATAGTGGGAAAGTTGAAAAGAAGAGAGATGTATAGGTTCAATGAACAAGTATGGGGGTTGGGCCCACACTATGCCTTTTATTTCAAATCAATCAATTTTGGTTTAGGTTGAATTCCTTAGAGTGGGCCTCTTGGATATATCTGCAACACTGAAATGGACTTGCTATGTAGCCCTTTTGGCCCACTTTTATTTTTATTTTTTTGTTTTTTGAAGTGGACTTCTCACAACACCTAGGCCTATGATTTGATTTCAATCTAGCCATTTTTCAATTTTTCTGAAAATTCGGTTCGATGTTTATAATCGGAGCAAATTGCATTTTGGGTTCTGTGGGACACGGTCCCATTTCATTTTGGTCCAAAAATTAAAAAAAAAAATTTGCAGTTTCAGTTCCAAAATCAATAAATTACTATGTAAATCAAATGCTCAATTTATCATATATTTAGTTTATATTGTTTTGAAGGATACAAAGAGATTAAATCGAAATTAAAAATATCAAAATAGTTTTTAAACTAAAATTGTAAAAATATTTTAACGAAAAATTCGTTGACGGGACCAAACATGGAGGTATGAGATTAAAAAGTAATATTTTGGGATCGAAATAAAATGGAATTGTGTTCCATCGAACCTAAAATGCAATTCACTCGTTTATAATCGGTTGATCGGTCTGAAAATTAAATTACGAATAAAAAGAAATGGAAAGTGACTAATCTGCTTCTAAATCAATTATAAGGTAAAATATAGAAGTGCTTATAAGTAAATAACATTTTATTTGACTTTGATGTTAGGAGCTTACGTTTCTTCTTAAGAAATAGTTGATATTATTCTTTTGTTACTTGGTATCATGAAATTACAATTGAAGAATAAAATATATGAGTTTGTAAATATGAAAATAAAATAAAAGAGATACCGATTGTCCGATTAAATACCACAAGTTTAAATTTTATTGGCGTCATAACAAATTAAGGTGGTGTTTGGTTGGTGGATTTGGAATGAGGGATTAGAATGAAACTCAAACTTTGTTGTTTAGTTGGTAATTTTGGAATGAATTTTTGGGAATGATTCCCAAATATTTGAGAATCAACCAAACCCTTTTAATTTTGTGGGTTTCGTTCTCATACTCATAGTCATCTCCTCTACTATCAAACTCATACCCATAGTTATTTCCGACAATTAAACCTAACGCTACCTAAATAAGCTGCACATGATTGATATAACGTGGTTTATCTATTTTGAGTAATTTACATATTATTAAACAATAACATCTTGCGTTTGTTAGTTAGGGGATTGGGAATGGAGGATTCGAACACTGATCTCTTATCTACTTAAAGACGAGGAATGCCAACTCGTCTAAACACGAGTAACAAGACCGTAACAAAATTATCCGGGGCAATCGTGACTTAATCAATAGACCAATAATTTCATTTAGTCCCCACGGAAAAATACCAACTAGTCATTTTGTGACCACCTCATGATAGCTAAACTACCCTACAAAAGGCCCCACCATTTTGTGATTTGCAATATTTTTGTACCCCTTTTTGTGTTTGTTTTATTTTGCTAATGTATTTTTATGCTTACTATAATATTGGCATTTTGATTATATGATATCACATCACGTGGTGAATGATATATATATTTCGACCCTTTTGTTGTAAGCTTTATTTGATATGCCAACAAAAATATTGGAGGTTAAGGGCTTGTTTGATTTGCAAACGCCACATGGTTTACGCTCAAGTACAATGAATTGCAATAATATTTAAAATCCATAGATAAATAGGTTGTTGCTGGGATACTTGAATCTCGAATTGCGTATAGCTTATTTGCAGTGGAAGAGACAGAAGTCGAGAACTCAAGAGTCGTGGGGGCTCCCGGTCAGATATCTTATTAGGTAAACTTTCGACCGATAAATCGTGGGGCTCAAATGATAGGGTTATTATTACACTTCTCACATGAGGGTTTCCCATACAATATCCCTACTGACAAAATTTTTTATCTGTTGTGCTGTCGGCCAACTTCCGCCCCTTGCACAACACCGTCCTTTCTCATTTTGTGAAGTTTGTTGACTAAATAAGTCAAACTTGAGCTTGACTGTTTTCGTGAGCAAACTCGCTAAATAGTTTAGTTTGAATATAACATTATTAAACATGTAAACTTTATCATTTATAATTTAGCTAGTAATAACAATAGATGCATTTCATAAACTTTGTTATTTTACAATAGAATAATGAATCTGAATATAAATATGATATTTTTATGAATAAACTAATTTATTTATTTTTAAAAATATAACGAACATTTAAAACCACATATAAATTTAGAACGTTTCGTAAGTTTTAAAGCATTCGATAATGATAAAACTCGACCAGTAATGAATGAGTGCCCGATTCGGTAAGTTCAACTTCAATCACCCAATTTGAATATTTGGATAATTTCATAGGCTAAGTGACCAATTAGGTTAATCTATTTGCCGCAACATTATAAGTTATAAAAATGGATAACTTATTTTATCATGTATGGACGATTCGGAATATTGGACCTATGTGTATGATCCATCATCACATTCTTCTTTTTCATTAATAAAATAAAACACCGAATAATAATTAATAAATTATGCAATGAGACAAAGGATTTGAATTGCTATTTTTAGGAGTCATAAATACTTCTCTTATATCACACGTTTATGTAAAGAATGTCATGATAAATGCTTTGACGGAAGTTAATTTATCGTCGGCACGTAAATAATGTCGACTTCACATATATTTTTTTTTTTTATTAAAAATCTCACGTTAGACCATCTAAATAATTTTAACGGGTTTAAATTTAGGACTCAAGACAAATATGAGTTTGGATTTAAAATCCACGGCCGGTATGAGTTTGGATTGGTGGAAATGAACTATTTAAATCCGCTTAAATCGTTTAGACGGTCCTACACAAGTTTTTGCTATTTTTTTAATAGATATATATCATATGAATGTATATTCATGAGAGAATTTTCCGTACTAGTTTAGGATCATATTCCAAAATAGTGTAAATTCCGTTGGACTTTTTTTTCTATTTTCAAATCATATCCAATAATTATGTCCGAAAAAAATTGTAACATTTCACGTCGGTTGGGAAGTCAAAAATTTTCTATTATTTAAATATGAACTCTTCTAATAATTTAAGTTGATCATTTTAACAATACGGGAACGGATACTAAGTAGTTGTTAGCGGGCCCATTATGCCGTTTTATCGTTGCAAACTTCACCGGGGGCATTACAAAAATGCTAGCGTATGGGGATGATTCTGATTAATTAATTCTTCTTTTCAAACTCTTTGATGGCTGCAGGGACATAAATTATGAGAAGAATTAAGGGGATATGACTGCAATAATAATAAATAAAAAAGTGATGACGTTTACTAGAATTATAGTTCGTTCAGTAGACACAATAAGAGGGATATATTTATAAAAATATATATGACAAGCTGATAAATAATACAATCTATACCGAAAATACAGGAGCATTACGTGTGTGTGTGTGTTAATAATATTTTAATAAAAAAGATTTAATAATTTATTAGGATGTACATTTTTATTTTTTTAAATTATTATCTCAATACTATTGTACCATCAGAATTCTTTACCTACATGAATTAGTAATTATTATGTTCTAAGTATAAATTAAATTTTCTAATACAGAATGTATTTTTAGTTTTACAAAAATTATTTAGTGAATACTATTTTTAGTGAATTTTATTTCTTTATTCTTTACTTATCTTTTCTGTATTTAACTTACATTGACTTCTTCAAAGTTAAATCTTTTTAAACTTATGCCTTATTAGAATCACGTTTCACACGATTGAATGCATGTACGTCTATATAATGTTTGATCTTACAAACCATTCTGTAAAAAAAAAATACAAAGTTATTATTTAAAACAATATGTAGCCACTATTCTTGAGAAATTTGCCTATTAATTTGTGTACTCTCTGTACTTTAAACCTAATAAATAAAAATAAAAAACGTTGTTGCACCCCATTAATTCAAAATTTTCATTTCCCTTCATCTACTGCAAAATTACTCGGTGTAATATTTGCAAAACCAATTGAAAACTACAATATACATTGTGGTAACATCACACTTCCCACTGATCGGGTGTGAGCCCCATGCACGAAAAACACACCCGATGTGAGGATTATGAATAACTTTTTATATACCGATGATATTAGTACTATCAGCATCGCTGGTACAAATTTTTTGCGACACTACGAATGTACGTAGCATATAAAAGCGTACACTATGATATAAGTTTTAATTAATTAATAGTATAAGTTATAACAATGATTAAGCCCTAGAAAGTATTGGAGGGCTTTGTTTAAAGAGTAGGGTAGGTAAGCTACTTTGATACTAATTAAGATTTGAGAAGCTCTTTTACCTAACTTGGAATGCTATGCTCACTACTTCTCACTAATTTGTTTACACACGCTAACTCTACATCAATCCTTGTCTAATTAAACTATACAACTCCTTCATTATTGTTCTTGTAATCTCTTTCATTATGTTCATGGGCTTAATAATGCCATTAACTTTATTTGACAAAGTCCTCTCCGAATTCATCGTTGGCGGTTAGAAGACTCGAGAAAGTGAATGGTAGTTATCCTTAATTTCTTATCGAGGGATTTCTCGGATTTCGGCCTTCGAGTCTTTGGTCGTCGAGGCACTTTGAGGACCAGTTCTCGGGCAGCTTCGTGTTCTCGGTCGTCGAGGCGCCCCTCGAAGGCTGGTTCTCGGGCTTCAAGCTGTCTCTTCAAGGCTGCTTTTTGAGCTATTTCACGATGAAAATTTTGACTCTCAACAAATAACACTGTATTTTTCTTTTATTAACATTCGAACTATACAGACTCGGAATCAATGATTATGATTGGTTTCTAGTTCACACACGCTATTTGATTTCTACCCCTCTACAAGCATATTACTTTATGATTGAAGTGATGCCAAGTGCCAACTAAAAAAGATAAAATTAAATAGGGGGAACTCAAAATAGAAATTGTATATATAGGCCAATAGATTAAGTATGGACAAGTGGAATATCACGATAATTGGAACTTCCAATCTAACAATAAACTTTGACCAAGAAACAGCATCATGTGAACCAATAATTTAAATGCTCTCCCACATTATATCTGCTTTAAATTGTTTTTAGTGTTTGACTAAACACCACCCTCGTTAATTAGTTACACAATCAATTTTTTTTTTTTAGAAAAGAAACATTCTTTTAAGAGTAAAATTAAACATTAAGTTTTAGACAGAAAATAGTGATCAAATTTATCTCCATCTCATTCAATTTATCATCATTAGTACCCTAGTTAGCTAGCTAGGATTTCTTTATTTTTATATTTTGATTAAATATCGATCCATGCTATCTCTTTCTTTTTCAAATAAAACTATATCAAAAGTGGAGCCTCATTATATATTTTTTTCTAACTGTATATAAACTTTCAGTTACTATTCAAAGTTGGAAAATTCTAAATATTCATGAGTACTCAGATTTGACGTAAAATCTCGTTATATTTTATGGTTATATCTTAAAATAATTTTTATGATATAAGAGATTTTATTCCAACTTGCCAAACTACGTTACTTTTGCACTTTAACTTTTGTTGACTTGCCAACATTCTAGCTATAGTAAGGTCTTTAATATATATGCACAGAATCCAACCATTCGTTATTAACTGAATACGACTAATACATATAAATCATGAATTCTTAAATATCTATATCAGTATTCCTGCATAATTTATCTTTTATATATACGGTTTATTGTTTCAAATTATTTAAATGGATTCATTACTAAAGCATACTAAGTACAGATTTCAGTAATATCCCCTCTTACATGACATTGTTGTAAGAATCAGTCAAGGCGGTCGTCTAGGCGCCAGGCGCTTCCTTGCTCAACCGAAAATCATGTGATCGATACCAGTAGGCGGAGTTTTTGTTAATCGGCACCTAGGCGACCGAGTTAGGCAGGCTAGGCAAATTTATGCATTTTAGGATTTTGTTTTTTTGAGTTTTTAATTAAAATTTCAATTGATTCAATATTTGTTTCAATGGAACTCAAACTCATTCATTATGATAGGGCTTTTCTTACGAACATTATCATAGGTCTTTAAATTGAGAGAGATCACATAAATTTGATTTTACATGATTCGAGATTATATAAAAGAATACAAAACTTAGTTAGTGACCATTTGAATCCATTGTAATCATATATATA
>AYJT01069590.1:0-14009 GCA_001278415.1 Ocimum tenuiflorum
ATTAAATAGCGGGCAGGGGGAACGTGAGTTCCACGCGGAGGTTGATATAATTAGTAGGGTGCACCACCGCCACCTAGTGTCGTTGGTTGGGTATTGCAGCACCGGATCTCAAAGACTTCTGGTTTATGAATTTGTGGATAATGGCACTCTTGAACAACATCTTCATGGTAAATTCAACTCACACTAAAAAAACCAGCAAAATAACAAATAATAATAATAATAATATACTATTTATTTTTTGTAGGAACTGGAAAGCCATTTTTGGATTGGGCTACTAGGCATCAAATTGCTCTGGGAGCTGCTAAAGGATTCGCATATCTTCACGAAGATTGTATGTTAATGTTTCTAATTACAATCCAATATTAATAATGTTTGCTTGCACCATAAAATAAAATACCATTTTGAAACACTCCAGGTCATCCTCGCATCATCCACAGAGATATAAAAGCCGCGAACATTTTGATAGATTCCAATTGTGAAGCAAAGGTAGGTAACCGTTGTATAAGATAATGTATACAAACACACATCTAAGTATATAAGCAATGCAGGTAGCGGACTTTGGATTGGCCAAACTTTCAAACGACAACCTCACTCATGTCTCAACTAGAATAATGGGTACATTCGGGTATTTGGCTCCTGAATACGCGTCGAGTGGGAAACTTACCGAGAAGTCTGACGTGTACTCTTTTGGGGTAATGCTCCTTGAGCTTATAACTGGAAGACGACCTATCAACATCCACAACAACGACGACGATAGCCTAGTTGATTGGGCTAGGCCGATTCTAATGAGAGTTCAAGAAGGAGGCAGATACGAGGAATTGGTGGATCCACGACTAGGAAACAATTATGATCCCGATGAAATGCTTCACATGGTGACTTGTGCTGCCGCTTGCATTAGACATTCTGCTAGAGGACGTCCTAAAATGAGCCAGGTCTCAAATTTGTTTTTTTCTAATATTCTTACTTCATGTTCAATACTCGTGTGTTATATTATATTATATTATATTATAATATGTTATACGTACAGATTGTACGTGCTCTGGAAGGGGATGTTTCACTTGATGACTTGAACAATGGGCCAAAGATAACATCGACGCATATGTCAAGCACAGGCTCAGACTACGACATGAGGAGATTCGGTAAGGGTGCATTGTCCAGCCAAGATTACAGCAGCAGCGAGGAACACGCCATGGACTTCCAATCCAGAAGTTGAAACTATTAAACAACAGAAATTTGTCTTTGAGAAATTATAGGTGGTGGTTAAGACGTACTAATACTCTAACAATTTATATTTCACATTTTTAACTTGTAGTGAACGCACAATCTAATTTATATATATCATTACATTCATCTTTACTTGTACTTTGATTAATTCTCCTAATGATGATTAAAAATTCTTAACTAAAATAATATTGAATTATTTATTAATGTCTATAGAACTAATTTCGACTAATGTAACCATTTCTTTTTACAAAACTTATTGTAGCTTACAATAATGAAGAAAGGGGATATTACAAAAATATGAAAGTTTCAAGGAAAGGACTAGATATGGTCTGTAAGCATACAAATTAAGTAAATAGTAAAAGGAGTGAATTAATCAAAGGTGCATAACACGAAACAGGTGCTTAATTAATTCGTTTTAATTTTAATCTGTTTAAACAGAGTTTTGTAGACTGTAATTAGTTTTAATCTTTTTACCTACTGAACATGATGGCTCCGTGTTCTATGTCCTGTTCGAGAAACTTCTCGACTATGTTTCCTTCACCAAATTATCGCCAGTAGTTTTTATTCGACAAAACAGAGAAATTCAGAACTTTAATTTACTCATCCCAGTATATTGAAAGATACAACAATCGACTTAGTGGCTGCAGAATTTTTGTCTCTTTTATTTTTGTAGTTGGTGTATCCTTTTCCACTTTCTATATTGAGTATTCGGGTCACTATTAAATTTTCAAATTTCAATAAATAAAAAGGAATGCATATAAAACGTCACAGCAAAATATACTCGTGATTTACCACGTGCATGATTTTTAATTAATGATAGAAGGTGGATTTAAATTGAACCTTAAATATATCCATTCAATCTTATACACTGACATCTCATACTTTTTTAAGAGCAATTTATCGCCCAATAATTACGAGACTATATTTTTCGACTGATGAGAAAACGTAGACATCAAAACTACGAGCACTAAACTGTGTTAAAATATGTGTCGTCGTATTAATAGCTCTAAACATATAAATATACATTGTATCTGTATTTTTACAAAATAACTACAGTGATTTGGCTATATTGTGTCTAAACATATGTTGAACGGTAATGCTTGTCAATAGTAGTTTTATAATAACTTCACTGATCCCATTTTTGCCTCAAAATTTACGACAAACACTAACACCTAGGGAGATCACCTCCAGGAAAGAAACAACCATCAAAAGCAACATTGAAAAATGTTATTACATTAGAAATACATGCATTCCATTTGTTTAATTTCCAAAATTACCCCCAGTGAGATGAATATTTGCTAGCGAAACAGAAGGATGTGTAATTAGGTGTAGAGCTTCGGTCCGAATCCCCCATCACGTAACGGTGTTATACATTGTGTTACATTGTTTGAATTATTGACAAATGTACAGATCAATAGTGATAAATCTCATTCCTAATAGATAAATATTTTATCATAATTAATATCCATTGATTGATACACTTTGATTATTGGCAATATACATAGGTGTGTGCAAAAATCAAACTGTGTCAGAATTAACCAACCAGACCGATTAAATTTGGGCGGTTCGTTTTGGTGATATAATGATTTCGGCCGGTTTTCGACGACATTAGGAGAGAACCGTCTATATTTCGGTCGGAGGTCGGTTTTCAAAGCAAAAACCGCCGGCAAAACCGGGCTGACCGAAATAATTACTATATCTTTTTTTTTAGAAAGGGAATCTCAAAATAATTATTATATTACCGTTTTTCCCTTTCCCCAAAGGGCTAGCAACTGTAATTTATGACTCTCTCTCCCCTATTTCCTTCCCCACTCTAGGTTCACTCAAAATTTCAAAAACTATCCATAGTGGTGATCGGAACCCCACTTAATCACAACATAAAACATTTATTTATCTCTCATCCACATATACAACCTCAATTTATTATTATTTACACTCTTATCAGTAACCGAAACTTAACCTGGTCACAACATAAAATATTAATTTCTTTTTCTTACAATTTTATTTTAAGAAATAAAAACTATTTTAATTTTTTATATTCTTAAATTCTTAATTATAGTAAATAACTTTTTTGCACTAGAAAAATATACTTGACAAATGAAAATTATGACAATTAATCTGAAATTAAAAGATAAATTGACGAAGTAGAAATACAACACATAAAATTAAAAATTACAATTGCATGAGTTAAAAATTACATATCCTAGTGCCGAATTTCTCCCATATTTGCTCAATTAAATCTTTCTAGAGAGTGTTATGAGTCTCTCTGCAACAAAGACGAGACCTATTAGCCACATAATCAGATAAACTTGATATGCACTCAGTAGAATATTGGAAAGATTAGGTATCTCCTCTTGAAGACATATCGTTCAAAAATTCCGATGGATTATAATAATTTTGATATGTGTCTAGTTCATTTTCTACTATCATATTATGCATGATAATACAAGCCATCAAAATTTTTTCCATCTAATTTTTATCCCAAAGAAGACATGGACATCGAATAAATGCAAAACAAGTTTGTAGAACTCAAAAGGCTTTTTCGACATCTTCCTAACTACCTCCTAGTGTTGAGCAAAATAACTTATACTCACAAGTTTATGGAGATGTAATTGACTTCACAAATAGAACCCATGAAGGATATATACCATCGGTGAGATAATACACCATATTCTTTTGGTGACCATTGACAGTATAATTAATCATAGATGCTTGACCCTCTAAAAATCACTAAAAACTGGAGATTGGTAAAGTACATTAATTTCATTACACGAACTTGGTGTTCCAAAGAATACATGTCATATTCATACATCATATGATGCAACAACTTCCAGAATGATAGTTGGTTTTCCACTTTGCCCGGTATATTGACCAACCCATGCGGTAGGGCAATTTTTTTATATGTCAGTGCTTGATTTTTTTGTGTTTGAACCACTTTCTTCTTCGTTGCCCATCTTCAGTGTGAGAAAGTCGGGATGTTAAGTCCCACTTCGGATGTTTCCTCATAACATCATTAAATACCACAATATCCATAAATTACCTCCATCAGCTTCATAAATCGCTTGAGCTTATGTCTCAACATCTTGCTGGTTCATTCCACTCTTTCTTCTTTTAGTTACTTCATTATAAGCAGCAACCCACTTGTTTGCATTTTCACTGAGTCGCTTGTAGCGGCCTCTTAGTGACTCGATATTTCTTTGTTTTGAGTTTATTTGAATTTTCTGCTTAAGCTTCATGATACAATTGGTGAATGCACACCCACATCGTTGTTCCTTTTTTATTTCTCCCGTGTATTTTATCTTCACTGAGGAAGATCCAAAATGATATGTGAGCTATATCTTCCTTTACACACCAAGACAAATTTTTTGCTCCTTTTTTATTTTGTGAAGTTGGAATTTGTTGAGAGGTGGAAGTTTCATTGAGATTTGGAGAAAATTGGGAGTGCTGATAATATTGAGAGCTTTGAAAACCTTCAAAATTTTGAGGATTTCCGGATTCATGAATATTATAAGGATGAAAATAAGATCCAAAAGTTGGAAAATTTGGAGAATTAGACCATTGTGAGTTTTGATAAAAATTTGGATAATTTGGTTGATTGAGATCCATGAGAATGTTGTATGTGAAAATATATCAATATTGGACTCTATTTATAGAGATTTTTTTTTACGAATTTTGATTTTTTCTTAATAATTATGTAAACTTTATATTATTTTATTCATACATCCAAAAAATATGTGGCATCCAATAAATGGATGTCATGTGGCACACAAAAGGAGCTTGGCCATATATATGCCTTTGGGCGACAGATTGCCGTGGCCACCGAATTTTGGCCTATTTTCCTTTTTTTTTAAAATTTTTATTATTAAAATATTGATTACCTTTATAACAAGGTCACCAATGAGTGCAGTATAACCCCATGTCTCCACTACATGTAGCCAATAATATCCTCTCTCTCTCATGAAATTAATTTCACACCCATTCTGAAATTAATTTCAAACGCATCCTCTTGGGGACCTTCTCTATTCTATTCTCGCCCTTCCCTCTTCTGCATGTCTGTTTACGAGTTCTACAGTTCTAAGGAGATTCTTACTTACCCATGCTAATTCAAACACTACAAAAAATATCTGTGGAGTTGAGAAGGGTGGCTGATGAGCATTGTTCGTCATCCACTATAGTCTTCGCCGCTCCTCCATTGGCTACAGTTGTGCCCGCTGTCAGAGGCTCTCCAAAAAGAAGACAAATCGAGAGAAGAATGGTTGAGCACGAATGACAATTAAAGAGAGCGCAGTGAGGCGGTATTATCTGAACACCGACTAAAATTGTCTGTTTTATTTCGGTCGGTACTTTGTTCAGTGGACATAGTTTCAGGTCGGCGATTGGTGGTTAGAAATGTGTATTCGGTTATGCTCGATTATGGGGTGGCTCTGCCGATTTTTAATCTAATCGACCGAATGTACACCTCTAAATGTACAAATTAATGGTGATAAATCACGTTCCTGATTAATGTCTAGTTGATGAAGCTTCAAGGGTATATTTTGTAATTACCAAAAATAGCTCTTAATTTTGAAGATCATTATGCTTTTTTTGCTTCGAGTTTTGGCATTAGCAACTATCCAATGGAGATTCGCCACGTGTCGGTGTATATTACTTGAAACGAAATTCGGTAATTAAAAGTGAAAAAAGCGGAGGGAAAGGTGCAGGTACACTGTTACAGACAGTCCCTTAATCAGTCACCTTGCAAACCATGCACCAGAATCCTCTCTCTCTGCCCAACTGCAGACTTCGTTTTTGATCCTAAAACCCTAACAATCTCGCTGCTGCGTTCGTCTTCTCATCCATTTGTGAATTGTGAGTGTTATTTTCCCGTCGTTGATTTTTTTGTGTTAATATCGTCATCATCTCTCGCTCTTTTCTGTGCCCAGATTGGTTCTCTCTTCTTCGTGTTTATGATGAACAAACTTTTTGAATAGCTTTTGTTCGTTAGCTATGCTTTGCGAGTTCTGGCTATTCATGCTCAATCCATTTTGTTTCAGTTTTGACAAAGAAAAAGCAATTTTCTTCTTCTTTTTCCCTGATAATTTGTTGTTTCTATTCGTGATGCGTCGTGGCTGGTAGACAGAGCAAAATTTCGCAATTGATTTTTCTTATTTGTTTTATTTACATGCGCTTGCCTAGTTGCCTGTGTTATACGGTGATATAGCCTACGAAGAAGAAAAACAGTCTCTATATGCTATACAATATTTTATCATTTCATATTAAGCTATCGGTGTTCATTCTCTGTTTTCGTGTTTCTGATTATTGTTTATGGATTGAGGAGTGGCATCAAGTCTCATTCATAACAATCAATTATTATAAAAATATTTTACAGGTATTTGTTGAAGATGTCCGACTTTTCCGAAGAGGATACTGATATCAGCGAGTCTGAGTTAGAAGATTTTGCCAATTCATGCTATATCCAATTGAAGGAATCCGGCCAGATTGCCGAAGTGTCAAATGATGAATACAAGTGCCCGTTTTGTCCACGGAAAAAGAAGCATATATTTCGCTTCAAAGATCTATTGCAGCACGTAGGTGGAGTGAGCCAGGGATCGAGTAGAAGGACAGAAAAAGATAGGGGAAGGCATTTAGGCTTGAAGAAGTATTTGCAGGAATTAGTCGAGGGAAAGAGTAAATCATCAGCAACTGAGATGATTGGCGTAGCTCTTAATGAGAGCTATAATACGAATGAACCCTATGTATGGCCATGGATGGGTGTCGTGGCAAACATTCCTGTTCAGTGGAAGGGTGGACGATATGTTGGAGAAAGTGGCTCGAAACTTAGGAATGCGTTAACTGCGGAAGGGTTCAGTCCTGTGAGGGTGCACCCTTTGTGGAACTTCAAGGGTCACTCTGGGTATGCAATAGTAGAATTTACACATGGGTGGTTAGGACTATGTGATGCCTTACGGTTTGAAAAGGCTTATGAGGTTCTTCATCAAGGAAAGAGAGATTATTTTGGTGCTGGAAACAAGGCAGATAAGCTATATTGTTGGGTGGCTCGGGGTGATGATTTCAACTCTGATACTGTTGTTGGTGATTATCTGCAGAAGAATGGAGATTTGAAGACAGTATCAGAATATCAAAATGAAGAGAAGATCAAGGATAGTAAACTTGTTTCCCAGTTGACAAGTACATTAGATGTACAAAATACACGCATAAAAGAGATAGAGAACAAATACAAAGAAACTTCTTTATCCCTCAGCAGTTTGATCAGCCAAAAAGATGAGATGATCCGAGTTTTTAATGAAGGTATATATATCTCCCAGTTTTGTTTATAGTTCTCTAAAAGAAATCTCTCATTATATTATTATCTGCATTTTGTTCTCTCTTATATAACTAATATGGGTGTTGCTTTTGAAAAACTCATTAGAAAGAAGAAAATTGCAGCAAAGTGCCAATGATCAACTTAAAAGAGTTCTCCAGGAGCATGAGAGAATCATAATGGAACTCAACGTTCAGAAAGAGAAGCTCAATCAGAAGGAGCAAGAGTTGAAGGAACGAGAAGCACATAATGAAAATGAGAATCTAAGCCTCGACTATGAGAAGAAAACGGTAAATTATGAAAATATTCTTCTACCAGCCACCACCTCACATCTATCGAAGAATAGGTATTGACTATATGTTGTTTTTATTTACAAACTAGATAATCAAAGAATTGTTACGAATATCACCCTTAGTTTAGTAGTAATCCGATCGGCGTAAAATGTGAGGCTGATACCACTGTATATTTGAATATTTGATCATGCACATTTTCAAGCTCGAGTGTAGATCTAGCATTTTCACCGTGTTCTAGATGTAACTCTTTTCTTGCAAAACTCTTTTATATAGAATGAGCTGGCAATCTTGGAGCTAAAGAGAGCAGATGAAAGAATGTTGAGCTTGGCAGAAGAGCATAAGGTGCTACTTTTTCTTTAATAATTTAGCAGTTGGCTCGTTAGGTTTTCTATCCATGCTTGATAAAATTCATCATCTCTCAGAGAGAGAGAGAAGCACTTCAGAGAAAGATGATCGATTTAGAAAAGGAACTTGATGCAAAGCAAGCACTGAAGTTGGAGATACAACATCTCACGGGGAATCTTCAAGTTGTGAGGCACATGGGAGATGATGGTGATGAGGAAGTATCAAAGAAATTGCATGCCATGCAACAAGAACTGGAAGAGAAGGAAGAAGAACTACAGGATCTTGAAGCACTCAGTCAAGCTCTTATTCTCAAAGAGCGCAACAGCAATTATGAACTGCAAGAAGCTCGGAAAGAACTGATCAATGTAAGCATTCAACATTTTCATATATCATACTCAATTCCCCAGAAGTTATTAAAGAATTAAGTTCTGTATTAACGTTTGTAAGAATTTCTCTGTCAATTTGTATCGAAAATTCCTTCTAGATTTTGAAGGAATTCCCTGCTCGGGGTAAGAGCAGCATTGGGGTCAAGAGAATGGGGGAATTAAGCAGTAACGCATTCTTAACAGCAGCCAAAAGGATGTATTTGGACAATGATACAGAGGTTAGAGCTGCTCAGATATGTACAAAATGGGACAGCCGCATAAGAGACTCCAATTGGCATCCTTTCAAAATCGTCCCAGTTGGAGGTGGTAGGCATTACAAGGTATGTATTGCTGACATTTACAAGGATGAAGATATATTTTCTTTTCTTCGCAATAATTAAGAAAATGAGGCATGTCTTGGTCAATAATTGCTGTTCAAGAAGCTCAGGAAAGCAAGCTAAGCAGGCAAATGATCAATAAATTGAATAACCAATCAACGTAAATATTTGCTTTGAATAGCATATTCACCAAGTTATGATAGAGATAATCTGTGACATGCTTAAATGGTCTTTGATGCTTCAAAATCCACAAAGAATATACTAGCTGTTATTAACATTACAAGCACTTGATTTATTTTTGTTTTGACTATTTTGTGCAGACAATCCTGGACAAGGATGACCCTGAACTGAGACGAGTGAAGGAGTTAGGTGACGAAGCCTACGAAGCAGTTTCTACAGCCTTCATGGAGTTGAATGAATATAATCCTAGTGGTAGGTATGTATTTAACGAGCTGTGGAATAACAAAGAATGCAGAAGAGCAACGCTCAAAGAAGGAAGTGCATATCTGATCAAGAAATGGAGCATGCTTAAGAGCAAGAAAGCACGAAACGCTAGGCACTAGTTGCTCAACCGTCTTCCCTTGCTCCTTTTTTGGCTTTTGCAAGAGCTAGATTCTCATCAAAACAAAATTTTCAATCTTTCTCAATGGATAAAACAATTGTTCCCACCGCAGCTTATTGTAGTGAAGGTGCAACAGGTGGTAAATTTATATTTTGCTAAAGAATCGTGTCAATTTATGATATTCCATGAATGCATTATAGTACTTGCTTGATTGTATGGCCTTGATTATTTCAATATCAGTTTGGCTGTTCAATGATTAGTCTCCATCATGAATCATAAAAATGTCTGTATTCGAACCTTTTCCTCGAGTAATTTCCATTATACACCTTTTATAGATAGAATTCTCAGTTATTCACCATGCATGTTCTTTAATTGCTTTGAGAAGAAAGCAGGCATTGAACTCTTGTTCATTGATGAGTTTTGAGGAGATCCGTCAATCTTGGATGAATAATAAATAAATCCTGTAACTGCTTCTAAGAATTTTCCTTTAGATTTTAAGTTAAATGACTTATTTTCGTTTCGTAGGCAATATGACGAGGATTCATAAGGGACAAATACAGATAAGAGGCTTTCTGCAGGTGCTCAAAACTCTTGCATATAATATTAATATATCTACTGAAACTGTCACAAAGATTACAAGAAGAAAATACAAACAAATAACAACACCACAATCCACAACTTGGGCACTGAAAATTTGGAAATTTTGATGGAGCTGTTCCTGGTAGAGACACGAAAATGTGCATTTTCCACGGGGATCTGAACAAAGAATCAGTCTCAACATCTCAGATGACTCTTCTATGCCCTCCAAAGGCCCAAATCTGTCAGCGTATAAAGAAAGTGCTAATAAGATTTACAATACTAATCTGCACACCTTTGTTTGTGTATACATGCATATAGCATAAATGTTCTCAAGCAATAAAATAATCTTCATAACTATATGGAGCTTGGTTTAGTAAGACAAAAATAAAGAGTACACCAGAATGGCTACAAACCTTCAGCTTAGAGTCCCAACTTCCTGTACATAAGGCACTTCCATCCGCAGACAGTCCCAAACAGCTGATCCGGCGATCATGAGAATTTTGAAGATTTCCCAAGTCCAAGACCACCTATTAACAGGACAGTTGAGTTGAATGTATTAATATTATTAAATTTTTAAGGCAGTCGAGTTGAAAGTTGAGTAGCATATTTAATGACAATCTATTCATCACAACAGAAGCTAAATAAGACAGGTCAGACCTGCTGTAACCTTCTCGCAGCAAATAAGACAGACAAGAAAAAAAATATCTATACCTCTGCTAATAGAGTGTCCCAAACGTAGCAATCTCCGTTGTGGTACCCAGCAAAGAGTAGCCGGCCAGATATGGAGAATGCAATTGAAGTTACACGCGGCACCTCACTGTCACCATGCTGTTGTTTGTACTCTTGTAGCTGGTGGCCAGTTCTAATATCAAATAATCTGCAAGTTCCATCATCCGAACCAGATCCAAATCTATGCCCATCAGGAAAGAACTTCACTGTATTAACATCTCCCTCGTGGCCATGAAAAGTGCGAACAGCTCGACTAGCAACACGAGTGTCCCACATACGGACAGTTGAATCACAAGATCCAGATACAAACATTCTGGAGTTGGATGAATTGATAGAAACACTGAACCAAAAGGTATTATTAACAATACAATGCACAGATAATTCGCAAGCAAGAATTTACGGAATGTATTAAAAATAAACCAACATACCATTGAACATCAGCAGTGTGCCCAGATTGGAATTCACCTCCAAACACGGATGTCCTTAGGCCAGTAGTTATATCCCATAGAACACACGTGTGATCACCAGAAGCAGTTATAAGATGTGTATCCTCATCTGGAACATACTGGCACGACGATACATAGCCCTTATGCCCACTAAGCGTTCTAGATGGAAGATTCCCATCCTTGTCGGTTTGGGAGTTCAGGTTAAAGATAGAGCACATGCTATCTAGACCACCACAGGCAACAGATTGCCCACTGGGTGAGAAGGCACAAGTCATGACCCATGCACAGGGTAGCTTGATTGAGTGGGTCTTCTGGCTTGTGAGAGCATTCCAAACTATTAATCTCCCGTCTTGGGATGCACTGACTATACGGTTCTTTTCTGGGGTCCAATCCAGCGAATACACCTAAGAACCAATTGAGATTTACTTAGCAAAAGAACTCAAGATGCTAAAAATAACTAGTAAACAACATCTCTTTGGACAGACAAGTTCTTTTTTGGGATGCATATTTTTTAATTAAGCTCCATCACTGCCAAGAGAGATAACTCATAAGTTCTAGTTGGTTCGTTTTCAAGGTGCATACTTGAGATTGCCCAAAAGCAAGGGTTTGTATCATGCGTTGCAGCAGTAACAAAATCTAGAAGTTAACGGTATCATCAGGCTATTACAAATGATTTTATCAGAATTAGCAGTCCATTTTTCACTAGCATACCTGAGTAAAATGGTACCATTTTTATAAAATGATTCCTTCTAATTCTGCTACTTCCATTTATGAAGGTCAAGTCTTCTACAGGGGACGTAGCCCTGTGAATGAATGCATGAGAATAAGATGGGAGGCCATAAGAACTTCGCTTCCCTTTTAGCTAAAGAAAAAAAAAGGCAGGCTGCAAGAGGTAGGCAAATTCATGGATAGTGAATCAAAGAAAGGCAATCCAAAGTTTGACTGAATACATTATTCTAGTTCAACATTTATGGTCCTCATGAATATACGAATAATATAAGACTGATGCTAGTTTTTGACCTTTTTCATCAGGAACCCAAACGAGGCCATATGAGAATATAAAAATACTGCGATGATTCAGATTTTAATAAATAAATTATCTATGGCCACAAGAGCACTGAAGACGTCTCCCTGGATTTTCCAGAAAAGAATATGAAAGTGAATGCACATCTATGACCTTATCAGGGTGATAAAGACCACAACTGCCCATTAAATAAAATTAAACCAACCTGGACCAACCTAATCAACGACAGCACACAGAACAAACAAATATTCAAGACCAAAAGTTGAGATTTTGATGCTGAAGGGAGTTTTTCCCTCATTCCACATTCCATGTAAAAAGGCAATTACGAGTTACACTTTTAGCACGAGCGGACGGTGCGATTGTCTTCATCATTAATCAAAGCTACCATATGGATATCTTTAGACTATAAACCATAGCCACTTATATACATTAGTGCCCGTACGAATCATAATTCTAGTTCTGTCAAACGTGACATGTTGGATGTCAAACCTGACACTCCGGAATTTACAGGTAGATCGCAATCCAAGCACAGTTGAAGGAATAATACTTTATCTCATTTAATCAATCTCCCCTCGCTTAAAATCACGAATGATAATAAATTAGGTTATTATAAATTGCGCAAATGTTGAAAATAAAAAAACTAATGCATTGAAATATTTGAAACATTAAAACTAAAGGATTTACCTTGCCCGTGTGCCCCTGAAGAGTCCGGCAACAAACCAAATCAGTCGGCCCGAAACTCACCCGAGATTTCCCCTGCGAGCGAGCGTAGCCAGAAACTGAGAAAAAAGGTAGAATATAAGGGTTATAGAGATCAACAATCACAGAGAGTTCACGGCAGAACAAATAGATCTAGAATCATAATCAGAAACTACTAGAAGCCAACTCAAGCGCGCGCGAGAGAGAGAGAGAGAATTGCAACCATCTGTGTCAAGAAGAAGAAGACGCTTTTGCTTCAATCTATCCTTGAGGGAATTGACGGTTTCGGTGGCGGCCATGTGCCGCTCCTTCAGTTCAGCAACGGACATCTTCCTTTTTCTCAGAGACAATCAATTGGAGGAAGAGTATCTAGCCATTGAGCTTCAAATGAACCCTAAATTTGGCATTTTGGAGAGAATTCAGACACAAATCACATGGGTGAGGAGGAACTGAAAGGGGGTGTGGCTGCGGGAGAAGGTGTGGAAAGGCATTGGACTGTCAATACTTTACAGAAAGAAGAGGGTGGGATGAAAGAGAAAGAGAAAGAGAAGAAGCATTGACTGAAGCCGCCGGGCCCACTTCTCTGCTGACGTGGATATATATTTTTCTGTTCACTCCAACAAGTAAAATTTATTTTATAATAAAGGTTTCAATTTTTATATGTTAGGCTGCGTCCACACATGATAACTACCTGCAATAGGGGTATTTTATGTTTACACTAAAGCTATGTGACACATGAATTATCCGTTGCAAATAAATCGTACAGTTCAATATTCTCTTTTGGGCATCTCAATTATTAAACCCTTATTATTATATTGTTTATTAATTTGCAAATATATTTCTCTATGAAAGTTGACGTGACACGTTACAAATTGACTGTTCACATTTGAAGTTTAGCTTAGCAAATATTTTTGTATTATATCTTTTAACTTAAGCGACAAAATGAAGTGGATTGTGCAGTTGGCACAACGGAAGTCTGAGATATGACATTTGAACTTATTTCATTTGTTATTAAGTGTACAAGAAACAATCCTTTAATTTTTAATCAAAGTGAAATTTATGTTAATTCATTTTTGCTTATTTAAATTTTACCAAGCAATTTAT
>AYJT01069599.1:0-13772 GCA_001278415.1 Ocimum tenuiflorum
CCTCATCCTGCAACTGATAAAGATGGTAGTAATTCCCATGCTTCTGTCGCTCAACATGCCATGTTGACAAATGGTTCCAAGGCCCCTCCTCTACAGCAAAAAAAGTTGGAGAGTTTAGAGCTTTTGAAGGAAGAACTTCGCAAGAAACAGGAGATGCTGGACCAGAAACGGAATGAGTTCCGGCGCCAGTTAGACAAACTCCAAAAACAAGTAATTCTTTCATTTTATCATTTGAAGTGACTGGCTAAGATTTTTAATTTAATTGCTTCTTTTTATATTATATGTGGCTTGGAGAAAACAAATATATTTATCTATTAGAAAAAAAGTCAAAGGTTCTGTAGAAGGCGGTCTTTTCTATTCTACCCAGTTTTATTAATTGATTTATTTATTCAGTCTTCATTTTCCCGTCTTCCCTACTTTTTCATTATTGAATCACTGTTTTCTGATAAAACTGCAACATAGGCACAACCTTTTTACCTGCTTAAAACTTGTGTTTACGGTTCCCACCCTGAAGTTGGTATTCTTTTTGCAGGCTGTTGGCAGCAAGGATGTGTCAGCATCAGATTTGACCACAAAAACAATAAAAGGTGAAACACCGCCTAATCTGATAACAGATGAAACTTCCAAGTCGTCTCCAAGAGATACCGTAGCACATACGTCCTCCAGTTCAAATCCAACCATACCTGTGCATGAACCTCTTAGACCACCTTTTCGTTCACCTGCACATGTTGGGGCACCTTTTGTAGCAAAGAGATTTAAGCTGGACAATCGCCCCACAGCATTCAGAGTAGTTCCACCATTACCTTCTGGCCTTGGAGATGTAAGTTATACTTTTCTTAGCATTCATCGTACACATGTTTCTGCCCAGTGAAAATTTTTATCTATTTTCCTCTTCTTTTTGAGATATATTCATGCGAAGTTGTTGACTCATTATTTTCTCTTCATTACATGCATGCCTGCCGTTCAGACAAGTGTCTGGCAGTCACCATGAGAATTCCTTGTTTTATGGGATTTTGACTAAATAATAACTGTTTTTCAGGTTGCTGCTCTGGAGGAGCATTTCTCATCTTACGGTGATCTTGGTTTGGTGGTACTGGAAGGATCAGAGCTTCAGGAGACTAATGATACTTCAGCATCATCTCATGTTTCAGCTCGTGTTTCCTTCACAACCCGACAGTCTGCTGAGAGGGCATTCTTGCATGGTAAATCCTGGCAGGGTCATAAGCTGCAGTTTACATGGCTCTCGTCTATCAATAATACCGGCAAAGAAGTGGGCAGCTCTGGGAATCTCTCAGCTGCATCCAACGTGGCATCAGATGTTGACACGCAGCGTAGTAAGGTTGATGCATCTACCGAAAATCAAGAGGCTGTGGATGAACCTGGGAACCAGAATATAGAAGCTGTTGAGGATTCTACCGAACAGGACAAGAACTCTAAATCAACCTCAACCTCATCCTCATCTTCAAGCGAAGGAGAGCTTCTAGTTGTACAGTGAGGTAAACATGATGTTTCAAATTATTAAATTCATATGGTTTTATAACTGAAACTGCAGCTAGAATCTTGTTTTCTCATTTTTGGGGTTTGTGGTCTAATTTTCAACTGGTAGCCGTCAGTAAGTGCGAATTGTATTGCGTTGTGGTTTCTATAGATGCTTCTAGAAACAAGGTTTACAGTTTTTGAAAAGAAAAAATCATTACAAAGGATGTTTCTTAGAACAGTTGGCCTTCTCTTTGGGGCCTCTTTTGACTTTGTTCTTTAATCTTTAGCACACGTTAATATGAATAGTTGTTAAACATTCCTGAATATATTTACCTCGTTTTATTTTTCTTTACAAGAGAACTTCCACGTGCACGATGTGTCTTTGCTTTCATTGTAATAATAATTATAGTAATATTTTTGGGAAATGGTAGTTTGAGCTCGATCGTAGGTCCAGCGGATATTATTATGGCTTTCTTACATAGTGGGGCATTTTCGTCTGTATTTGAACACCATGAATATTCATGTGTATTTGAACTTCCTAAGGCGCAGTTGTTATCTATTTGAATTTTTACTTGATTTTGAAGTTGGTTATTCTATCAATGTTTACCACCGAAAAATTCAAGGTATGATAATTCTACCTATTTGATGTCCATTTATTATTCATCGGACCATTTACTAAATAAACAAATAATACTTCATATTATGATTAATAACTCACAAAATATAAACTAATGTGCCCTATCGCTACGCCGACTTCGTTCAACGCCTGTCGTAAAACAGAAAGGGGAAAAAAAATACAAGAAAATCCAACCAAATCAAGCATATGCGTCGCTGTGGATGTGGGAATTATAGAACAAAAGCCATCTCATGTTCAATCCTCATTTCCTTCCCACCGCGATTGGTAATCGTACGACTTCATACAACCTCCACATACAAGTAGAAACAACACCATCTGTACGGAAAATCTTCTAGGCCAGACATCTTCCATCTTCTCCATTTTTACACTATCACGTAATAATCATGTTAGAAAGTCTGAGCTGTTTATCGAGCGGCAAATACTCCTTCAGCGAAACACAAGTCTGATGCATCACTCTTAATAAGAAAGCCGACATGTCTTTCTCAGACAAGTTGATAGGTTGTGAGTCGGGCAAATAATGGCCGTGATCAACGCGACGGGCCCAACCATGAACCCTTTCTGTCGCTTTCCACAGACATGATGCTACAGATTCTGTAACTATCTCCCACCCGGGTCCCGCTAGGAGAGATGTAAGTGTAACTGGAAGATCGGTCAACACACTTGCTTTCTCAGCTATCAAAATGGGCATATACTTGCAGGAGCTACCGGATAACAGGCCAAGAAACCGTAGAGCCTGAGTTAGAAGAAAGTGAAGGTATCAGTGAGGTTGGAATCAGATTAAACGCCTCGCAATTTAGTCAAAATAGTGGTGCGTATCTAAGAACTAGGAGATGCACGTCTATTTTAACAATGATCATGATTCATGGGAATAAACTTCTTTTAAACTAGGTTGTTCAAGTTCTGGTTTGTATTCTGAAAATTCTAGATTTTGCTTTATGTACAAATTTTCATATGTATTTACTGCACGAAACATAGATCATTTACTTCTAAATTATACCCTGAAGCATTATTTTTTAAAAACTGCTGAAAGTTTTGGTTCTTACCGTTGAGGGGTAACTTGTCACACACAGAATTTCAGCTGTCTCACTGAGCCATTGTCTCCTAACACTTTCATCATAGTGTTGCAAAGTTATAGTGACTTCTACCAGAATATTCCAGATAACTGCATGTTTTCACATTATTGAATTCAGTTAGCTTGGTTTACAAAAATTTACTTTTGGTTTTACAGACAAACCTTCTGAATCAGCGTCCAAGATATATGCTTTCAGTTTTGCAAGTTCCGCCAATGGGATGGTGCCAACTCCAACTAGTGCAGCTTTAGCTTTAACTTTTTTTACAGTCTCATGGAGTTGACTGTGTTCCGTTTTGAAGCTAGTATCTGGAATCTATGCAGCCATATAGAACAAATTAATCAATATTAAAAGTGCGATTAGGTAGATGTCCACTACAGAAACATTTCACAACTTTGAGCGAAAGAATTGTAGCACATTAGAAACAGATGACATGGTAGTTTCAAGTACCGCAATTGACGCCTGCAGCTAAAAAAAAAGAGTACTATATTTGGAATTCTACAATTTCATGCAGCAGCTCGACCTGACTTTGAAACTTGAGAGATACATGGTTTGTTTTCCAGAAAAGGAAATGTAACTCATCAATTTGGGAGAGATGAAGGATATAGTTACGGTATAAGTAATTTCAGTGCTTAAACATGAAAACAAGGTGCAAACGATGAATTACCAGCAGAAATTTTGATACCCAGCCTTGTTGAGCCTTCCCAAGACATCTAATTGCTTCAGTCCATTCCATGTTGGAGCTTCTCCGGTATGATTCAGCATTAGCACTTGCATAAGGCGATGGCAACATTGTAAACAGGACTTCCATGCACTGTTCCATATTATATGCATAATCTTGAGTTTCGATGGTTGCAGATTCATTTAAACAAATTTGCAAACTCTTCCAGCATGAAATTCGCATAGAGATTTTCTCTTCATTGTTG
This sequence comes from Ocimum tenuiflorum, assembly GCA_001278415.1. Lineage (NCBI taxonomy): Eukaryota > Viridiplantae > Streptophyta > Magnoliopsida > Lamiales > Lamiaceae > Ocimum > Ocimum tenuiflorum. The sequence goes on from AYJT01069599.1 coordinate 4,113, forward strand.
TACTCATTGGATGAAACAAACCATTGTAAGAAATCAGCAACATCATCAAAAAGCTTTGCGATTCTAGAATTGGAGAATATCTTCAACATATCTGCCAGATGCAAGAGCATAAGTGATTGGAGATTTGACTCGAGCGTCCTAAACCTTGCTACATCAAATAGCTCATCAAGGAAGACAAGAAGTGAATCAGACTGGTTTGCATGAGACAAAATGAATAGAAAGCACTCCTCCCTCAGAGTTCCTTTTCTGAGGTCAATAGCTTGGGAGGGCATTTCAGCAACTTGACCGTATTTCATGCAATTTCTGATGGTTGGTCCCCAATCCAACAAAGGCAATCGTGGAGCACGCGACAGGCATCGCAAAGCTAAAGAAACTGTTCTTGTATTTACACTGTTACCAAGCTGAAATTTATGAAAATCAGAAGGCAGGTCAGATGAGCTTACATGCTGCTCCATGAGAATTGGAAATCCAGCAACATGGGAATGAATGATATTAAACAAAGTACAATAACGTAAGGCCAAAAGCCCAAAAGAAACATCAAGACCATGAAGTGATTGATCTTCACAAGGATGTTAATATTTGTTAAGGAACAATATTTTGCGCTGTAATTTCTCGAATTTGATGTAAAGCAAGATTACCTCTGAATAATTGATCTGCATAAGCCACAAAGAGAGTTTCATGACAATAGTGTCTTCGGCTACTCCCTGAGAGGCAGACTTAGGGGCACTTGAGTCATCATGTTCAGCACCCTCCTCATTTATGTGTTCTCTCGAGAACACGGAGTGCCTAAGAACTGAAACTGCCCATGCGGCATACTGCTGTGATTGAGGATCATCAGAGTTTTGTGCAAAAAGAAATATTTCTTGAAAAATTGATGTCAACTCAGCCTCCATGACATGACTTGAAAGCAGAGAACCCGATACATGAGATAGTTCCTGCCAGGAATATATATATATATCAAGTCAAATGAATAAATGTCAAGTGGTAGATTGGATACTTCTTTCCCATTTCAGGTATGCTCATATTTCAAGATAACATGCTTGCTTGATTCTGTGGTAGATCCTTCAGACATAACAATGCTTTCTCTTTGGTAATGTGGAAACTTAAAAAAATTATTTCACGCCATCAAAATACACTCTTCAAGAAAACATATAGTTTTGATATCAAATATAGAAGTCAAGCAATTCATCTATACTATTATAAGCTAGATTTGCATTTTCATATATAAACAGAATGGGTGCCTTGAGGTACAACCTTTTGCTTGAAAATGGTTTGCGAGGCAGAAAATGGGAAGCGTTGTATCAGCATCCCAGCACCAGCCCCCATTGCATTTACAATCCCAAGCATTCCTCCTAGACGAACAAATGGCAGGCGAGCACTATAGTAGGTTCTTCTACATAATTCTAGCAATCCTTTAACATGTTCCTCTTCTAAAGAGGGCAAACTTGAATTCAAAACAAATGACAGAAAGTTTCCAGCACCAACACAAGATGCCAGTAGTAAATGCTGGAAAAAGTTATCAGAATGTTCAATGGACAACAGCCCAGAGATTAGCTCCATGAAGCTGCTCATGAGATGGTACAATTCAATATCATCAATCAGTTCTGCCTTATGGCAGAAAGACACTAGAGTTGGTACTGAAAGGCATGCTCCTACAGCGAACTGTGGCAGATATATCTCCCCTCCAGCATTCTTTGGGAATAAATCATTAGCACTAGGAATCCATGAAATGATAAGGGACTTCAAATATAGAACTGCATCGGGAGCCCCAGCTCTGTATATTGCCCCAAGAGAGTTCATTAAACCAATTACAGGCCCAGCAGCACCCCAGGCATCCTCCTCCAGGTTATCAATATTCAGAATTTCAACTTCACATGAGGACAAATCGTCTTCTCCTAGAGGAAAATAAACTGCTAGCTTCTCCAAAATACCAGATGAAGAGCCACTGAATTGATCTGTCATCTGGACTAAGGTCTTAACGATTTTTCTTAATAATTCAATTTCCTGATTCTTGTATTTTTCTTTTTCAAACCGAGTATTAGCTCCAGAATCAACTAAAGTTAGAAGATCTTGGCAGGAAAATCCTAGTCCAATTCCGCAAGCTCCTTTCACAAGGGTGCTCTTACTCATAGACGCCACCTGTTTAAGAATGGATCAGACATTGGTGTAGCATATACGACATATTTCTCTCTCAACAAAAATAAACACATTCAATTCATTCATGCATAAATGTGTAACAGTTTCAGTACACAGCTGGGGAAGTCATTCAGTTAACAGCATAAATGGAAAAGGAGACCCAGAAACCCTTCTTCTGAGGAAAGAAGCATCATTTTCAACGACCCCGAGATAACGAGGAGCACAAAAGATTTTCATGTATGAAGGAGCATCCATTTTCAATAAAAGTTTTGCAATAATATATTATCCAGAACTCAAAGCTTCCACATGTCATGTGACAAAAAGGCCATAAATGATGAGACAGCATGAATATTTGTCTCAAAGTCAGACCACTATTATTAACAGCTAAGCCTCTCATTCATAATTAGGTCCTTATAATTATAATCCCATACCTCAAGGAGCGCAGTTATGTTCTTAAGCTTCTGTTCATGCTCAGTCACATGAAGGCAACTTGTGATCAACCCAAGAGAAATTGCTGCTGACCACTGACGATAATCATGCTCATATTGAGACAACCAATTTAGCAAGAACTTTGAAGCCATCGACTGGACAGCATGTGCTGATGACGGTAGCACCTACATGAAGGCTCACAATAGTAATCAATAATAAAATTTATATATGTTCATTAAAAAATCCCAAAATTGCCTGTTCACTTCTGATTTAAAATCCATTCCTGTTCAATTCACTGTAAAAGTTTCAATTTACTAAGTTAAGATCAACCCTTGAAGAACATTATGACATCAACATATTTTCTACCAAAATATATACTTGCAAAATGACAAAGATATATGTTCTAAAAATTTCCAGGTAAGAACTCATAGGTAGATAAAGGGACACAGAAAGTAAAGTTTCGCCAGTAATCAGGTTATATTTGTTAAGTTCTCCAAAAACATGATATATTGCTTGTCTCCCTCCTTTGTACTACAAATGTCCGCTCATAGAACTGATGGGCCACACAGTTGTGTGACATTTTATAATCCTATTTTATTCAGAAAATTATTTTTTCATGTTGTTAATAATCCAACCTTATGGAATACATGGCACGGAATTGTGAAAAATATAAACTGCCACATTTTGGACCAAAGTTATCTTTTTGTCTGAAGCAAACGGAACAACACAGGGCTTAATTTTTTGTTTTGTATCTTAAATTTGAATGGCAAGCTTTAGGAATTACGGAAATAGAATTTTCTAAATGGTAGAAGATAGAACCAACAGAAGATGGCAGAAAGCATTAGATTTTCACCAGACAAAAAGCTCCAAGAGCGAGAGCAATATTCTCAGCAGAGCAGGGAATTGCTGTTTCAGCTAATCTTGTTAGGATCTGCAAGATTACATGAACAGATTTTGCATGATTTCAGGAGTCGGGGGGTGGAATGACTTAAGTTTACCAAAGAGAAAAGAAGACAGAGTACAATGAACCTTCACAATATCAGTAGCAGCCTTCAAAGGTTTGTCTAACATGCCCCGATTTGCCTTTTCCTCAAGTACCATGATGGAAGACCTTAACCATCTTTCCATGAAAGGTTTCCATGATTGCAAAGAGAGAAGGGCGAGCAAAATATTCCTTGATAGCCGAAGTGATGCAGATATTTCCATAGATGCATCCTCAAATGTACTGTGCACATCCTGTATTCCCTGTGGACTGATTTTTTAGAATCTACAATCCCTCAAGGAAGTTCGAAAAGAAAAAGACACATAGTTCTCTCACTTTATACGCTCCCTGGTTTCTAAGATCCTTACGCGTAGGAAAGCAAAGCAAAGCTGCACCAGGTAATTCCTTAATTCTGTTGCTACTTCCTGAAAAGAAAATGTTATCAACAAAGGTTTCTGATTCAATGTGGAACAGACATAGAGGTAATAAGCAATATGTAATGAACACAAAACTTAATGCATTTTTTTTCTGAAATTAACATGTGCAATTACGAAAGTTCGCAGAACCGATTGGCTTGTACCTGAACCAAAAATAACATCAGGTACCACATCTAACAACTTGAAAATCTTATTTCGAGAAACAGAGATCCTTTTGTGCTTTACAGATTTTCGCCTTGTACTGCAAACACAGATAACAATGATCAATATAAGAGCTTCGAAAAGTTTAATTCACAGTAATACGTAGAAGATAAAAGGACAAAAAGACTCTTAACAGGTGCTCATAAGTTATAAGTTTGACTTCAAACTCTTCTACTGCTGCCAGTAAATCAGGATTTGTCAGCGAAAAGACCAAGTCCATGTTCCTGCTATTGAAATCTGGTATGCTTCTTTGAAGATGCACCACCTAAGAAAAAGTCCATAGTGAGATAGAATGCGAAAAAAATTCAAAGTAAAGCAAATGAAATGTTAGGAAAGTTATTACGAGCAGCATGTTAACATAATGGAATTTGAATGAAAGTCACATCTCCTGGTCCCACTTCACAAATACTGGATTTTGAAAAAAAAAAATACAGAATTAAAACCAACATACATAATGAAGGCACTGAAAACACCTACATCATATTGCAATAAAGCTCTAAAGGCAGCTTCTTGAGCTCTTGCCCACAAAGAGCTCTGAATAACTTCTCTCTGGGTTCCAATCTTCCACAATATGTTTAAAACATTAGTAGCAGCTTCGGGATATGCTTCAGCATCCATTGCCCCCCATCTCAAAAGAAGAGCCAGCCTAATCAGTGAATAAAGTGATAGAACATGAAAAGGCACTTCCAGTAACATAAGAAAAGAAAAATTATGAACTTTGCATCTCAAAGAAGTAAAGCTACAGAAGCAATAGGATAAGGCATCAATCCGTTGCCTATTAGTGAAAGAACCCAAACTTACGTTACTAACAGTCCTAAAAAGATAGACAATAGTTCAATGAAATAAAAGTTATTTCTGATAAATCTACAATTTAGATTTAAGGATCTTGTAAAGTGGGAAATAAGTAACATGAGAGACTGCAAGGAGGTACTACCTGTAGGCAACAATAGCATTTGCAAAGTAGTTCTGCAATTGTTTTTCAATCACATCCCAAGCAGTATAAAAATCTGGACCCAGAGTATCATATGTTAATCAATTTGTCATATGTTTGTCGTACATAAACTTTTCTTGATGAGGCACGGAGTCTTTGAAGCAGTGAAAGCATCCAAAATATGATTACCTATCACGTCAGCTTCACAAAGATGAGCAAGGCTTTGTAATCCGACTGACTGGACTAAGGGATCATGGTTCTCTATGCAAGCCTGTTATTTGGGTCGATTAGTCAGAGAACTCCACTCTGAGAACTTATGAAGTTGTAGACAAAATAATTAAGCATACCGCAACAGACAAAATAATATCCACACCCCTATCAGGATTTCTTCTGCAAACATCTTGAATAGAAACCGCAATGCTCAAACAGATTTCTCGTTCAGGGCCGTACATTACTAATTCGCTTGGATGCAACATTCCCTTAGATCCACAAAAAGAAGATGCTTTTAACATTATATGTACAGCAGAGCTGGAATTTTTCAGTATATAATAGCATTCTTCAGCAGAAAACTTCTAGCACAATGAGGTAGAAATAAAAGCAAGCATGCGAAGAACACAATAAAAACCTTGCCTGCAAACTTCCAAAGGCACGATCATTGATTTCCCAAGTTTTACAAATCAAGCGAATGGCAGTAGCTTTTATGAAACTGAAAAATTGATAAGTAAAATCAGAGGTCACAATTTACAAAAATTATACCAGAACACCTAATATATAAAAGAAACTCATTACACACTTTCAAGCTTTCTCAATTAAAACTCGTAATGCTAAAAATGTTGTGATTCAAGTGATTTATTGCAGAATTCAAATAATTCAATAAATATAAGAGATTGTTCCCTAGTTAAAATGAAGTAATGCCCCACGATTCAAGTAACTTAGCAAGTACCTCAACTGGAATATGGCCCCTAACAAAGTTTTGAGCACTAGAACTACCTACATAACCTTACAATTGCTACATTCTGATGGCCTAGTGATTTCTGCTAACATCACAAAAATCTTTCTAAGTTGAATGTCTAACATAGGCCATAGATTAAACTATAGCTACTGTATACAGTGAATTCAACACATCCACAAACAATTGAATATGATATGACATACAGATTCACATCCTTGTGAAGCATTGGCAGAAGAACCTGATGTACCAGTGGTATCATTGCTGAATGTGAAGCAACTGACGGAAGTAAAGTCAATAGTTTAAGCTGTATTGAGAAAGAATAGCAATAGTGATCACAACTTAGTTCAAAAACCACATTACAGTATGAACAATAAGGGTTAGATTTCGGGCGAACATCTAATACTTACCAGCATATCATGAAAGTCATTATATATATCTGCACTTGAACATATATGATTGTAGAATAGAACTGTTAGCAACAAAGGTATGCCTAGCTTAGGTTCAATATCACCGCCAATAGCAAAGAGATCGATGGAAAAGCTTGTTGTTTGATGCAAGAGCAGGACACCAGCGACTGAGCAAAGTATCATCGGCATATCTATAAGGACAAAATGATAAGAATGTTAAGTAGCTGAGGTTTTTAGAGGTCCTAAACATAATATGATTTTCTCGATTATTGAGGAATCACATTCACATTTGGACTATTTGACTTTTCAAAACAATGAAATATACGTATCTATGTGATACATATAACCCTTCAACTATCGAAAGAAATTTAACCACATACCAAACAAACATATATCAACGACACCTGAATATAATTATTTAGTGACAAAAAATGTTTTAATATATGGATTCCAATCTAGCTGAAACAAAATTTAGGAAAAGCTTATGGAATTATGATAGGCGAGACATGTTGGGAATCTAATACTTCAGAAGGGAGGTCAACTTATCGAACAAAACAAGCAGTTACCTGTTAGGAAGCTTTCTTCAGATTGAGATATCCCCAAACCAGACTTTTGTTTTGCTGTAATTCCCAAAGAATACTCTTTTACGGAAGAAATCCAAGATCTTAGTTCAGGATGTGCTTCATTAGAAGAGACATCTCCATCAGAAACTCGATTGACATAAAAATAACTATCCAATGATAGTTGATCCTGCAAATGATCAGTTTTTCAACCAGGATTAGGTGTATTTTATGTCATCAAGGACATGCTGCAAAAAGCATATTAGGCAATTTTCATATATATGCAGATTACATATACAAAGAAAAGAATAAGTGATAATGAGAAGAAACTCTTCCAGAACCTGGTCTTTGGATTTATTACATGTTCAAGAGTAACAGTATATACGAACCAATAGCCTTTTGTTTTAGCCACAAGATGAGGATCAAAGATAAGATAGATTCTTTTTTGGATCAACTTTGTCAGAATCCTTAATGCTACAGCACTACTGTCATTTTAGTCTAGACGTATTAATGGAAATGCGCAAAAAAAAATTATCTTTTTGCACATAAGATATCTGAAATTTACCTCGATCCATATATTCTTTATAAACCTGAAAATAATGTGTCCAGGAGTGAAAATTCTAAAGTCTTTTGCTTCAACCACTTGTTTTTCCTTTGGAGCAATCAATAAATTACTAGCTGTCTTTCCCAATATTGAAAGTAAATTAGTAGCAGCTTGTTTGATTGATCTGGATGGAGAAGACACAAGTGCAAGCACAGGAAAAATAAAAAGAAGCTCCTCTGTCAATTCACTTGCAGAAGCACCAACCATGTATTCTGAAAAAAGAAGGTAGAAACTTGTGATTGAAACATAATAACAGGCAACCATTCGCAGAAATATGCAAGAATGATATATTATTCCATAATATTTATTGATATTCAATTCACAAATCATTTCATTTAGAATGTTATCCATTGGAGAACAATTCACTAAGACCAAAGAGAATAACATTTTGCAACAACAGTAATTCATGGCAATAGAATTTGTATAATCCAGTAAGCTAAAAGATAATAATATGAAGTGGTGCATTAAAGTTAGATAACAAAGTACACTCATCCATTCCTTCATGTAATTCGGGGTTTCATTTTTGAATAGATGTTTTATGCCACAACCACTAAATGCAGAAATGATGTAAATAAGGACAAAATTAAATATACCTTTTTCACATTTCCATGTTAAGAGAAACAACATTAAATTGAGTAAACAATATTGTTCATGTTCAAGCTCCGATTGAGTGAGAATAGAGAACAAGGATAAAATCACTGATGTAAAACCATTGCAGTAGACAAGGCCAAGTTCTTTTTGGACAGCCAATATGTGCCTCACGGCATCTAGGATTTTCTCAACCCCACCCGAGTATCTGCGGAAGTCCCTATGTAACGATAGAATTGCATCCAGAAGTTCCAAACCACACAATTGAGCTTCATGGACAAGCTGATAAAATTGATAAAACAATTTATGAATCAGAAATAAATGAGTGCAACAGGCATATAAGCAGCTTAAAAACAAGAAAAGTTGGATATTTCCATCAAAATGTATGTAACATTTACAATGTGCCGTACCAATCCCATTCCAACCAACTGCCTCAAGACCACCTGATATGCATCCACCAAGCACTCAAAGATGTCCGAAATATTTGCAATCTCCTGCAATAAGAGTGTATAGCAGGAAATGTTCAGGCACCGAAAATACAATCTAACAATGACATCCCAGTCTTCAGAGTTGTTTTTAAAGCATTGCTGCACGTTCAAATGATATTATTTCAATAAATATATAAACTTACTTCGGCATTCTTACATGGAATATATTTGAGACGGCCCGTCATCAGCTTAACTATGGGAACCGCCACCTCAGGAGATGAGCAGCAGAATGCCATCATTGTGGACACTAAGTTCCGTAGATATCTGGAACATGAACTCGAAATAGGGACCTGCATAATCGAATAATTCAAAAAAGGGGCTAGGAATTCACAGACAGCCTCGATTCCGAGATGTTTGCACTTCATGATGAACAGAGCTACTTCTTTCATAAGCCCCCCTTGAACTTCAGTTCCACAAGAAAGAGCCTGAAAAAACCGTCAAGTAAACTTAAACATGTATACGTAATATGATGACTATATAAAGTCCCAAAATTCCTGAACTGCAAGCAGGCATTTAAATTTGCTTATGGATAATCATACAACATTACATGAACTCACGTGCAAGCTGATGGCAACCCTATTTCCAAATTCAAATTCCATCCAATCCAGAAATTCATAGTCAAAGCAAGAAAGCTAAACGGAAATCCATTTGCATAAATTTTTCTAGCATCTCATGCTCAACATTACAAACTACTCAAAACAGGTTATAACACGAAAATAACAGCCATCCATACCTTGACGAACGGATGATTCTCGGACGAGCTAAACCGAAACGACTCCGGATTTCGTTCGAAACCAAGTCGAGTGAGCAAGCCAATCGCTTTAACGAAGACGGCAGTGAATTGCGGATTGGAGGAATCCTCGAGCGCAGACTGCAGCTCCAATAATCCACCGGAAACGTCGAATTTTCCATCCTTAACGAGGCGGCAGAGTTCACGCGTCGACT
>AYJT01069605.1:0-10166 GCA_001278415.1 Ocimum tenuiflorum
CAAGAGAGCAAATTTGACGATCGAAAGGGGAGATAAAATCGCTATTCTCGGTCCGAATGGGTGCGGGAAAAGTACGTTGCTGAAACTGATCATGGGCATGGTGAAGCCCGACAGAGGCGAAATCTTGCTTGGGGAGCACAATGTTTTACCGAATTATTTTGAGCAGAATCAGGCATGTTTTCCTATTTCTGATGTCCTTTTAAAAGGGGCTCGTTGTCTCTTCGTTTATTTTATTCTTTTAGTGCGATTAAGGTGTCTGTTCCTCCTGTTTTCAGGCTGAGGCACTCGATCTGGACAAAACAGTGATAGAAACCGTTGCTGAAGTCGCGGAAGACTGGAGACTGGACGACATAAAGGGTCTCCTAGGCCGTTGTAACTTCAAGGCTGATATGCTTGATCGCAAGGTTTCCTTTCTAAGTGGTGGCGAGAAGGTACGTATATGTGTGTGTATAGGGAATGGAAACCGATCTCAACAGTTGATTTAGGCGATTTGGCCAGTTAAGATTTGTTTATTCGTGTAAAAGAGAATCGGTTGAACTAAAAAAGCATTTACCAGGAACTAAACACAGAAAAAAGGGCAATCACTCATTTTTAAAACCAAAATTCTTTAAACGAAAGAGTCGGGCGAATGCCCACTTTTCTCCCGATTCATAGCTATTACATTGACATCAAAGAAGAGTTTGACCCGGTGTTTTAGTTCTATCCTAGTTGATCCTGATTCGACGATAGAAGTATATTGATCTTTTCCTAACAATAGAATACTTACTTTTCATATATTATGATATAAATATACTCTACCAATTCATTCATTAGATATCTTACAACTACAATCCCTCTTTTCTCCGATCCATTTCCTCCACCACTACGAACCCCACCAAAACGCCTTCTAATAGTCCATGAATTAGATCTGAATCATTCTGAATGAGTCCATGAGAAGTGATCCATTTTTTAAATCGGGTCCGGGTAGAGACCAAAGATCTTGAGCGACAACTCAAAAGATAAAAGAAGTGTCTATTCATGCCATTTTCCCATGCAATTGCCGTACTCAACGGGTCGACTCAATTTGGTTGCTATGTGTTTTAGTTGAACTAAATACAGTTTGTTAGTTCAAAAGAGATGCTTATATAGTTCAAGTGAAATGCTTATTTATGGTTTTTAGTTCCGGCAAAATGTTTTATCGATCTCAATCGTACAAATCTCCATAAATCCATAGTTGCTTTCTATCTGTTTCTAATTGTCACACATCGTTTAGTTTTCAAGTTTAATTCAAAGTTCATACATGACAGGCTCGGCTCGCCTTCTGCAAGTTCATGGTCAAGCCTTCGACACTTCTTGTTTTGGACGAACCCACCAATCATTTGGACATACCTACGAAAGAGATGCTTGAGGTTCACTCCTCCAACCTCCTTTTTCCTCGATATATTTTTCCTTACATCCTTAATTTTCTTGCTTGATTGATAACATTCTCTATCAGGAAGCGATAAACGAGTATCGAGGGACTGTTATTACAGTTTCCCACGACAGATACTTCATCCGCCAAATCGTTAATCGCGTGTTGGAAGTAAAAGACGGGACTCTACAAGACTACGCAGGAAACTACAATGTAAAAAAAAAAAATCTTGCTTCCTTATTTTCTCCATTTTGTTATTTTTCTCGAATTTTTGATCGATCCACACGGTATTTGTTTGTCTGTCGTAGTATTACCTCGAGAAGAACCTCGAAGCAAGAAACCGGGAGCTCGAACGTGAGGCGGAGCTAGAGGAGAAGTCTCCAAAAGCAAAATCCAAATCGAAAATGACAAAGGTAAAACGAGTCTTGATCTATATTTACGGTTAATACGCGTTTAATTTGAGTGGTAACTTGAATTTCGAGTAACATAAGATTCAGTATTTGATGGGTTGCACGGTCCGACAAACTCAAAAAGTTTCGATTAATCGAAGTATCGAGTGGTTTCGCCTGCATTATTTTTACCTATTCGTTTTCCGGCCAGGCGGAGAAGGAAGCCAGGAAGAAACAGAAGATGCAGGCGTTTCAAGCTGCTAAGCAGAAATCCAAAGTAATGAAAAATTCGAAAAGATGGAAGTGAAAAAAAAATGTTGCATAGAGAATGATGTCTAAAATAGACTTGGACTATTCATCTGTACATATGTATATATATGACAAGGTTTTGCTCGATTTTTCGAAGCATATCAAGCTTAATAGTACTTGTATTAAACATTGCACGTTTAGTTGTCACGACCTCGATTTCCTCGCGATAATCGACGGTCATGACTTCTATATAATGCATAGAATAATAGATAGAATCAATTGTAACAACTTCTGTTCTTTTGGTATTGATCAACGGTGACGATCTCGACTTTTTGATAACCCATTGATATTATATGAAATATGGAAGAAGAAGAAGAAGAAGAAGAAGAAGAAGAAAGAGAAATAGAGAAGAAAGGGATTTTGGGAAGAATTGAGGAAGAGGAGTTGAATTAGAGAGAGAGTGTGTGTTCAGGGAGAAATGCTTCTTTGATAATTTCTTTCTTGTTTCATTACTAGCAATTGCCTGATATTTAAACAAAATTAAAGTGGGACAACAAAATAATAAAAATTATCATTTAAAATATAACTAAATCAACTCCTCTTGATAAACCAGCGTTTATATATAGATGTAGGAGGATCCATTTGGGAAGTAAGAAGCCCCTTTGACATCTCTTCATCTGCAAATAATTCTCGATGCCGAGACGGCGACGGGTTCTTTGCCCCTGGGGGGATGGAGCAATAGAAGTTTTGAGAATTCAAGAGAAGGTCACGGCGAGACGAGCCGTTTATCGTTACGATAGGTGTCAAGTGGAAGTGCAGTGATGCATGCAGGTGAGGCATCCTAACAGACCGGTAGACTTGAACCTTGTTTCAGTAGTTAAAGTCCAACAAATATTCGGGTTTACAACGGTACGATGGTTTCACGTCTTTTATTAGTTTTTTAATCACTAGAGGAGTCTCATTTACAATTTTGGATGAAAGAAAGAAGCATGAAACTTACTTTTCACTCTTTTGATTCTCTCCCTGTCTTTGTTGCTAACTTTTTGGAGATTAGTAACTGCATCCAATATTCGATTTAAAAACAATTGTTCAACTTTCAATTTGAGCAAATTGTATTTTTGTCCTACAGAATACGATATCCGATCATTTTGATCCCAATAATTGCATTTTTACTCCTATATTTGCATTTTTAGTTCCACCATTAACGATTTCATGAACATTAAAAAACTTATATTTGCGAAATGAATCATGTTATTAATTAAGAACAAAATAAACCATGTATAAGATGTGAACTTATATTAATTATTAATACGTGTCCAATTTTTGGCACTAAAAGTGCAAAAGAATTATCCATGACAAGATAAAAAATGCAAATATGTGAGGCTAATAGAATAACTACTAGCACCTAAATAAAATGAGATTGCACATATAATTCATCGAAAATACAATTCACTTTCTTCAATTTAATATTTATACGGGAGTCCTATAGAACTTAGAAGTCATCGAAAATGCTTATTTTATCCATGATTTGGAATGTAATAACTAATTAAATTTGTATACCTTAACAAAATGTGAAAGATTTCCAACAACTCCTGTTATCAAAGAAAAGAAAAATCAACATTGTACAAATATTGCTACTCAAACCCACAAAAGAAAAAATTAAAAAAATAAAGAAAGAAAAGAACAAAACAAAACAAAACCATCTACGTGCACAACACTTTCTTCACAAATACAAGAAAAACTATATCACTCATCTCTCCCACAAGGCTATAATTTACTCATGCTGCAATATAACTGCCTCCTCAGCTCCGACCCACTCGTTGTCGCCGGATTTTACCCAGAACGTTGCGCCTTCACAGTTCTGAGGAGAGCAATGAAAACTTAATAGACTCCGTAAAGACAAAAAATGAGTCGACAAAGCCAGCAAATCGGAAGTATCACGCAATATCATCAGCAAAGGTGTAAGGGTGGCAATTCGTGTGGATTGGATCATAATTGCGTCAACAAGTTGATGATCTGATCCGATAAAGTTAAGTCCATATCCGACTCGTTAAAGATTGGATCCTCATCGTGTAAATCAATTTTTGCATTGTATTGACCCTTTAAATATCGGATTGGGTCAAAATCCGCATCTAATATGTTAGGGGGTGTTTGACATAAACACAAATTCGATTCATTAACTCGATATGATTTTTTTGGATGGCATTATTCAAGAAGAATCCAATAAAAAATATGCTAAATATGATAAAAACATGAATCAAAAGAATACTGATTTATAAATTTTGGTAATGGATTGTCTGTATCAAATCCAACATGATAACAAATCATACATATCCGATCTTTTTGTGCCCTTATTCTGCTATATGATGTTTTTATCCGACATGGCTCGACACTAACCCATTATCATCGAACAGATTGGTGTCGAATCATCATGCTATGTCAAAAATATGATAAAAACATGACTTAAAATCTTGTTGATGGATTATCGGTATCAGATCATGACATAATAACTTCTTATCCATATCCAATCCAATAATTCACGTCCTTATCATATCGATCCATCCAAATAAGATAAGGTTCAAAATGAACTGGTATTATCAAATGGAATCATGTCAAATTACCGTGTTACGTCAAAAATTGCTAGCCCTAGAACGGGAAGTTGATAGTTTGAGACAATGAAACTTACCGCGGAACAAGTGTAGACGAACATGGTCAACCAATCGAGTTTTTCTAACGACAACTTCTGCTGATCATCGGCTCCTTCCTGCAAGAAGTATATGAGTGTCGGCATCAGCTGCATTTCGAAATGCCTGGTCCCACCGCAGAAGTTGCAGGGCTCGGGACTCGTCGTCCTTCCAGAAGCCACTAGAGGTTTTCCACCGTACGAGTACCTAATGTAGAAAGAGCTTCAAGAAAAGGACAAAACATAGTCCGATAGCAACATACAGTTAGAGAATGGAAGCTTCTTACCTGAAGCATTGCTCAGGGTAAGCGTCCATTCGTTTCTTGAACTTGAGATAAGTCCTATCAGCATGTAATGAGCTATCATATTCATATTTCTCGTCTTCGTAGGATTCACCATTGGAATCATCTTCATCATTTTTCTCGTACTCTTTGATGGCGGTTTGAAGCTCAGAACTTATGGGTGTAGCTTTTTTAAACAGCTTCTCTTCTTGAGTGTAGATATAAAAGCACGGTAAAACTGGTATGAAGCAATGCAGACGTATAACCAGTAAATTCTAGGTGGGATAAGCATGCTAAAGCAACTATACTACAACAAATATGGCGTGATATTTAAAATTAGGATTGCGATATCTTACACTAACATAAATAGAAAGAAAGACACCTCCTTTTGCAGCCAGTCAATTATTATTTCTAAAGCATACCCTTACTTGGTAGATCCCTAAACAGAGTTAATCTTGACGAACCGGTTAACCAAATCTTGTGTATATTTATAATCGCTTTGGTATCGATTTCCTAACTAGAACTATAAATTTGCAATATTATCTAATAGAGCGCTTACTTTTCATGATAAGCCAAGATAAATAAAAATAGGATATCAACATATGATCTAATCTTTACATCTGTCTTTAAATCGGATTCAAATCTACACATAGGCCTTTAAATCAGATCCTAATTCACACATGGGACTTTGTTCCAAGTCATAAATCCGATAGTGTAAGTTTTATCAAGTTACAGTTTCCAAATGATTAGAAGTCATCCATCAGCCAGCGATGACTTGAAGAAGGGTCTAACTGAGCTCTTCACTTCATTTTGATTGGAGAAGGGATAAAGAATGAGCCATAGACTAATCCACTCAGTACTTTGGTCGGCTCAATAATTTTGAGCTCATTGGATCATGTAATCCTTCAAATACTCATCTTATCAAACATTATCTTATGAATCTATCTCAAAGCAAACGCATCCTAAGAGGATTTGTTATGTTAATTCTATGCTTAAAAGTTCATTTCCTCATGAAATTTTGCTTCAAGTTGTAGCATCACATGGCAGACAAATAAGGACATGCTCAAACAAAACTACAAAGCTCACCTGGAATACTACCGTCAATAGACCTAGTCGATTGACCACTGTGTGGAGACTTTTTCATGGACTTGGCGGCATTATTTTGATCAGAAGTTATACTAGCTTCAGAAAATGCCCTACCCAACTCCTCCAGATCAATGTCATCATCCTCTTCTCCATCATCAAATGTACATAAATCCTCCAGCCAATTCTTTTTCGAACTAGAAGGAGAAGGTTCAGGTGGTTGCACCGTTTTGTTGCTTGAAACTTTCTGCACTCGAAATGCTCGCCACCTGCAACAGTTAAAAGCATGAAACATAGTAATAACATCAAGTAACAAAGCTGATAGATATAGAGCGGTCTAGGATTCGAAATATACAACAAAGAGTTTGTAAAAGGACCTTACATGGGGTTCTCACAATTCACAACCATACATCCGAAAATGTAGACTACTCGTTCATCAGTCGACAAAGATTTACTCGAAGCTGGAGCATAAACCTGGAAATGTATACCAAAGGGCACAGCAGGAGCAAGTTCAGAATTCTCATATTCGACAAGTGCAAACATGAAGGAGTCGTATTCTAAACCTGTGCAAGGAGAGAGAGATGGCTTCTACATCCACTGCACTCGAGCTGATCTGGCTTCAGTTCAGCAACTGGAAAAGGCCAATCCTGATCAATCCAAAGAGTAAACTGAGCCCATTTGGAAAGTAAGGTACATAATTCGCAAACAAGATCGAGTCACATACAGGAACTCCTCCGATTTTTGTAGTATACATATCAGCTGTTTCGTAATTACTCTCAGCCCACGGCCCTGGCATGCCTAAAATGACTCCATCCATGTTTCTGGTTGAACGGACAGCAGATGTGCAATGAATCAAAGATGAAAAACACAATATGGACACAGATGAAGGGAATCATGTGTAGCTACACTACACCTCGAAAGGAGAAAAGGCTAATTATGATAAACATATTCTACAATCTATGACGTTAATTAGTTTACCAGCAGGCCTCAAAATCTCATTCGATTCGACTTTATCTGCATCACCCCAAGCATTTAATAAACCACGAATCATATATACTGAGTTCAGAACACAAAAAAATACATGTTCAATTTGTCAATGTGCGAGAAAGCCTCCCAATTAAAGCTGGTCCAATAACTAACACTGAGCAAATTAAAGCAGATAAACGTACTCAACGCCGGATTAGAGCAGAAGAAACAAGGTTGGCGGGGGGTTTTCTGCCGGCAGGAGGCGCAGCTCCGGCTTGCTCCGGCAGGCGGCGCGGCTAAGGCCGTCGGATTGGCAGGAGTGAAGCAAATTAGGGATTAATTTAGAGCATATACAATAAGTAAAAAAATAAAAATAAAATACATGGCGACGGCCGACGGCAACCGCCGTCCATAAAAATAAATTAAATTATTTTAAAAAAACTAGTACTTAACCCGTGTGTTGCACGGTGCGGTGACGTTTTAAACCATGTACATTTAGGGGTGTAATAGAATCGAGCCGAAGCAAATAGTTGGGTGTTCGAGCTTGGCTCGTTACAATTCAACCGAGTTCGAACTCATTTAATTTTTTTTTCGAGCTCGACTCGTAAAAAATTATTGAGCTAGAACTCAAGCTCATGAGCTCATTCGGCTCGAAATCGAGCTCGTGTTCGAGATTGACAACATAAATTTTAACAATTCACCAACATTTATAGAGATCCATGACTGCATATTTTTTGTTTTTCGTCTATGTGGGACAAAAGTTCTTGAGCTCGAGCTCGACTGTTCGCGAGCCTAACGAACCGAACACCTAAAAGCTCGAGCTCGACTTGTGAAAATTATCGAGCTCGGTTTGTTTATCAAACGATCGAGTTTCGTATGACGAATCTTTCTCTAATTCAATTTCACCATCTGTTTATTCCCTAAGACTCAATTTCTCCGAATAACTAAAGATTCTCGAGCGGCGGAAAAGAAAAAGTTTCAGAAAAAATCCCTTTTTTGTTTAATCGTCCAACCTGTGTTGCAATGACAGAGGTGCTCCGTGTTGGCTGACTCGAAGTTAGGCCGGAAGAATGTGTTGTTTTTATCGACCCTCCTGATGTCACTCATTGCGCTGTCATCGCGCTTTCCTCCGACGTGTGCCTATACACCGCACTCCGTTCGTTAGCGACTTTGGCCGTGCGACGGTTGGCACGTGTTCTCTTGTTTTGTCGATGAAGTTGGTGGGAAGAAGTGGAGAGAATATCAGAATCGTCGGATTTTCATGTTTCACCCTTGTTTTCTATCTCAATATCTTGCTCCGTCGTCTACTTCTCAGCTTACGCCGCCATGCTCCGCTTCTCTCTCCACACTTTCTCTTTTGTCCCTCATCGTTTGGTTGTCTTGTCTGGCTACATCTCCTTTGTGTCTTTGGGCTCTGTTTTGCTATCAGATACGGCCGCCGCATTTGTTACCGTCGTTCTTGGTTTGCTTTTGGTTGCGAAATTGCTGGGTGCATGGTGAATTTGTTGGCAAGGAAGATGATGTAGGTTTTTGGATTAGAAATAGAGTGGGCTGATTGGCATTGGAGGTCTTTTTTTGTATTGGGTAGTAATTGTTCTCGCCTAAAAAACTGTAAAAAACTGCTCAATTTATTGTTTTATTATAATTAATAGATTATTATGCATTAGAGAGGGGGACTTCTGTTACTAATATAAACTAAAAGATAAATAAAAATATTACTAATATACACTAAAAAATAAATAAAAATGACAAGAACTTGTATTAGAATGCCTAAACGATTAAAGTTGATTTAAATAGTTTATTTCTATCAATCCAAATTCATACTCACCTCGAATCCTAAACCTAAACTCATATTTGTCTAGGATTCTAAATCTAAACTCCCCTAATACCAATTATGCATTACTGACGTCTACTAGCCGTCGCTAATATAAGTTAAAATATATATACTAAACCCTAAACCCTAAACCAAATTACATATTAGCGATATGATACTAGTAACTAAAATTTGAGTTCAAATTTACACATATACACTAAAATCTCTATAAATTAATAATTTTAGGATCGTGAAATTTCATTAATTTAGAGAGATATTAATATATCGATAACGTAATAATTAATTAATTAAATAAAAATTTCTCAATCCAACAAATATAACTTTCATATAAAAAAATATTGTGCGCAAATAAATTTTACATAATATTTTAATTAATTAAAAATAAGTAGATTCGTGTATGTGTTATTTAATATATTCGTGTATCTATTAAGCTTATTGTAATTAGTCACATAGTAAGTTGAAAAAAAAAACTATGTACTAATTTGATGTAACTAATTAAATATATTCATGCATGATAAGTGAATAAAATTACTATATAAATCTCAACTTGTAAAGAAAAATAGTAAGATCATAGCACTAATTATGACCTCTCTAATATAAAAAATTATCCATAACGGATCATATGCGTAAACATTATGTGAGTACAAGAGATACTACCCCACATGCATTTAAAAAAATTTACTAGAGTGGATTGAGGAAAAGTATCGTTTGAAGTTGAAGATGTGGAACACCACTTGAACCAGTCACACGAAAGGAAATATTGAATGCGGTAACAACTATTCACAATTTTTTATTGCAGTTGGGAGCACTATGCGGAAGTGTGGGTGCAATTAAAAAACTTGGAGATGAAATTGAATTTGGTTTGACTTTTTCATAAAAAAATCAATTACAATAGATCATATTTTTTTCATGTTGCCATAGTAATAATTGTAATATTTACGAATTATTAATTTATAATTTTGATGGGACCTTTACAATTATAATGGGGATCTCCAAAAATTATTATATTATTATCTTATCAAATTTGATGATTTTTTGCATTGACCAAGTTGAGATCGGAGAAATTTCTTATTTAAAAAATTTTATTAATTTAAAAAATATTAATTTATAGAGGTTATACCTACGTTAGCAATAGAATTGCTAGTGCAGATTAAAATTAAATATATACTAAAATGATACGAGATGTCTGTCAATTAACGTCAATAAAAAGAAAATAAAGAAAAATGAAATTATGCATCAGCAACGAAAATTACCGTTGCTACTATTTTGCGCTCAATAGAATATATATATA
>AYJT01069612.1:0-10060 GCA_001278415.1 Ocimum tenuiflorum
AAGTGAGATACACAGAGTGGTGGCGGTGGAGGCTTGTTGAGGGTATACATAAGGAAACAAGGGCACGCGCACACATGCTGAGAAAAAGAGACCGCATGAGATAGACAGAAGAAAGTGGTGGTGGCAAAAACAAAAGGGAAGAATGGACAATCATCCCCAACTCAAGGTTCAAGTGGTTAAGGCACCTCGCCTGTGTCCAGCAGGTTACATTAGGGACATTAGGAAGAGATTTAAAAAAACATTGCATTATAATTCCCCCCAAAAAATATCAACAGTCACACACTATCACACAAAAATGTAATTACACAAAACCTTTAAAGAAATTTTTATTTCTTTACATATGAAAATATTTATTTAAAGTCTAACATATTATTTCACTTACAAATATTTACTATTGACGTTGTTGAATTCAAATTGACTAAGGCTGCAGCAACAGCACTCATTGACACTGTTGAATTCAAATTCAAGTTAGCAGGAAACAACGACAGGTTCAATTTCTCTTAAAGAGCCAGAGATGTTGCAGATTCAGGAGCACTTTACTGTTGGATAATAAACAAGTACATACCACATCTTAAGGAAAAACTCCCAGCACAACCTATAGCGATGAATCTCCAATATTTTGCAATTTTTTCAAAACAAAAGAGTATCAGTAGGATATAGCTCACCACTGAAAGATGGGACACAGACTGAAATATAAAACCAATCAATAAAAGAGGGATGCAGACTGAAAGAGCGAAAGAGGTTATGATGAAGTCCACCGAAGGAGATGGTGCAATGAACACCCAAAGAGGTTGCGATGAACTCCATTCCAAGGCTCAGGAACTCATGCAAAGTATTTTTGCCCATGAAATATCATAAGCATAAGCACATACGGAGTTTGATAGAGAGCAGGAGCAGGGGAGCGTGGAGCCGCAAGTGCAGGAAGAAGAAATAGAGCCTAGGCCTTTGCTTGTGTATAGGCGATGGGGGGCGGGAGTAGGCTTACGTTCGTAGGCCTGTGTTATGTTTAATTATTTATTTGGGCTTTTGCTTAATTATTATTAGATTTTATTTCTAGTCAAGTGGTTAGGGTATTTAAGGTCTTTGTTGGGGTTATTGTAATTTTCATGAGATTATTATTGAATTAAGGAGCCTGGCTGCTTGGGGAAACAGTTTTCTTTCTTTGTTAACTTCTGTTCTTAACAGAGTTTTATTCATGAACTTCCCTTGCCACTAGAACTATAGTCTAACATCTAAGCATATACCCTGAAAAAGCTTCAAATCAATTTTCTTCTCTTTACAAAGTGACTTTATATCCAGAATGTGGATTTTCTAAGTTACAGAAAGATAAGAAGCCTAATCCACAGACATGACATAATCAGGCCCTACTATTGTTGTACTTCACTAAAGCTATCTGAAGGATATAAGTTTATTCATTTTTATCTGTTTAGTCCGTTTAAAATGACATCATAACATCATAAGAAGGTTTGTTTTTATTGAATTTCACCAGATGAAGTCACTTTCAAGAGTTTGGACACAAAATTAGATAGGAGTAATAATTTGAAAACTTGAGAAATAGGAAGGATTAAAATGCTGAAAAGCTATCGTGTATTTTACTACAGCAACTAATATGTCTTTTTTGGCATGAGATACTTATTCAATCTTCAGTTTCAACTTTCTATCATCTCAAGGAAATGCAAGTTCTGTTCAATAACATGGATGCATAATTAAGATTCTCTACCAAAAGAAATGCATATTTTAATCAGGTAGTAGGTATGCTTTCTGCAAGGGTGATTACTTTTGTGCATCCGAAGCAAATTATTTCCTAATATTCATGGCTGCTGCAAATGACGTATCAAGTATGGGTGTAAAGATTCCTCCAGAGTGAAAAAAAAAAATAAAAAAGAAAAAAGAAAAATGGCAAAAGTTTTTTAAGTCTGGCATGTGACTGTAATGTAATGCTTGTCAACTATATAATAATAATTTGGGAATTCAATTCGAGAAATTTCTCCTTAAAAAAAAAGAAGAAATATTCTGAAGCACCTCAAACAAACATAGCTGCAAGCATCAAAGTTGCAAAAGAAACAACTTATTGTCCTGGAATATTCTTCCAAACGGGTCCCCCAAGGCAGTTTTTTGGAAAACCAACCGAGATGACAAATAATTGAAGAAATTTCATTATCTAGGACAGAAACATTGTCTCTAGCCTTCTTTGGGTGTTCACCGCAACAACCTCTTCATAATAAGCGGTGGAACTCCACTTTACATTGATTAGAACATGCTTCTGTGTCAATGAAGGTGGGGTGCCTCAAGAGGCGCCTATGTAAAAGAAGCTAAAGAGAAAAATGTAGAAATGTTGTTTATTTAACTTCTATTCAAGCAATGAAAGTATTTACAAACTCCAAAATCTCTCTTGAATTACCAAATTCCATCTAAAGCATCTAGATAGATAAGAAATTTTGTATAAGACATCCTAAGCAAGTTACATAATCTTGGAAATAAAACAACTGATAGTGTTAAATGAACTAGCTTCTTTGTTGCATTGACCACCAAGCTGTTAAGCCAGCTCGCTAACCGAAGAATTAGCGAATCTGAACCAAGCTGCAGTGTGTTTGTTAACCATCTGGGGCTAATTATTCAGTCAATTCTTTGTGGATAGTATGCTCGTTATTATACACTCCCTTTGTTTCCTCTTTGATAGACTAAGCAAAACATTTTTTCCCTTTGTTTCCTCTTTGATAGACTAAGCAAAACATTTTTCCGCTTTTTGGTGCATATATAACTTTTAAACTACAATATTTCTGACATTCCCTAGATCATCACTAGCTGACGCTTGATAACATTGGTAAGACTTACTAAACATTGGCATGCTCTTTATATCAACAACAAAAAAAATCACGGACAGAAAATAGATATAAAGAAGCAATACACCCATCCGAACAATTTGCCTTACTTAAGTATATATACAGCAGTTCCATTCTAGCAAGCAATTGTAAAGCAAATACTCGAAGCGCGTAAGATGCCAGAATAATTTATTCTGCGAGAGACATAGAGATGATTCGAAAAAAGCTAACTCAATTACGGAAGAAAACGGAAAAGTATCAAACCAGGTGGAGAGAAGGGGTTTTGGAGAGAAGAAGGCGAGAGGGGGACACTTGTGCTGGGATCGGACCTGGTAATCTCTGAGTTGCTCCACGAGTTTCGACCGAGTTATCATCGAATTGCAGTTGAACGGAGTCGTTTCCGCTCCTTCAGAATTCAAAATGTACTGAGTTGAATCAAAGCGCAGCAAATTCTGCGTATGAATCGCAAATGGAGCTAATGAAGCCAACTAGCATTAAATCACGAACAATGTTAGGGTTTGCGGGAAGAGATTGGATTTGGTAAAGTTCATTGGTTGCATCTGTAGTCAAATAAATCGGACATTTCCGCAACTCAAAAAGAATATATAAATAAAAAAACATACATGAAGTGTTGATATTTGAATTTGGGATTTTTAGATCAGATGATCTGTATTTTGTACAAAATTTAATGAAACTCTTTGATAATTCGTTTTCTTGTATAAGATGATCGATGTATTAGGTAGACAAATAATATACTGATATCGAAAATAATGATATCAAAATTATTTAGAGTGAAAATAATGAACGATTTCAAAAAGTTCCGTTGCCGGGAATCGAACCCGGGTCTCCTGGGTGAAAGCCAGATATCCTAACCGCTGGACGACAACGGATTGATGTACAATGCAACACATTTACATTTTAAGAATATTGCAGGAAAGCTGACGTTAGGCTTTTTTTCACATAGAAAAATTTATTGTGGATTAGACTACACGCTATTATTTAATAACAGATTTCTTGCTTGTCATTCAAAAACGATTTGCTTGCATTATAAGGAAATATGAACAGATGAAATAGTACACGACAAGGTGATGCAATAACAATAGCAATCAAATAAAAGTGGCGATTTTTACTAATACAACTTGCAAAACATGATCCGAACCAAGCGTTCCAATGTGAAATTCTAGGAGAATTCACGTCAAAAAATTGATAACTAGACCCATGAGCACAGGGTTACGTTCGAATGTATCATACTAAACTGCTTTAACCAAAAACAAGAAAAAGTTTAGCAGCATCGTGCTTCCTCTCCACATAGCAAAAAAATGAGACGAAACATGAAACCAGGGGCTGTGAATCAGAGATTAGCTGTTGAGAGTCGAGAGCATTCCTCCAGTTGCAGTAGGGATCACCACTTCCCAACCCGGTCCTTTAAGAGGAAGAACATTTTGTGCACTCTTCTCATCTTCCGCAGATGGATCGACAACTAGATCACTACGGTCCAAAACTTTCTCCAGATCTTCATCACTGATATCAGTTTGAATCCATTTGTCTTCATCATCTTCTTGATCGTGAAGAAGAGCTAGCAATTCCTCTTCCTAGAAAAAAACAAACAAGCAAGCTACATCAATGGTCCCAATGAGAAAGCTTATGGGCAGAGTAAAAAAAAAACAATACCAGCATGTGATAAAATTTGTGTTATTCCCAATGTTGGACATGATGCATGACAATATATGGGTATGTCTTTTTTATTCAGCTCGGATAATGCATAGAACTATAACACCTTGAATAACCAATTATGCTAAGCATGCACAGACAGGTCAACAGAGATTATTAAACACCAGTTCCCAATACATGCCCCCATTTACTGAAAAAAAAATCATTACAAATATTGTGCCGAGCAAATTGCACTTACTGTTATGGTATCTAACCCATCAGCCTTGGATCTTTCCTGCTTAAACTGACCCTTACCAATCACCACATGCTCAAGCTTCAATTTGCCAAAAGCTCTTTTAAGTATCCGACCCTGAAAGTATAAATTTAAATTTTATAGTAGAAAATAGGGGGAAAAAACAAAAGGAAAGGGCCAGGTTTATTTCTCTTTTGTCGGGAGAGGGGGGAGGGGACATATATGTGCCTATGGATGTGTGAAATCTCAAGAGAATGTCATAATTGAAGCAACCTCAACGGATTGAGCAGTAACGAGCCTGTAAACATGAACAGGCTTCGTTTGACCAATTCTGTGACACCTGTCCATCGCCTGTAAATCCATCTGCGGGTTCTGCAATGACATTGGTAGTCAAATCATTCCTCCAGTGATTAATTATGGAAACCAGTAAGGACAGATACGCATGCAACTGTCAGAGATGAGCAACGAAAACAAGATGATACCCAATCACTATCATATAAGATGCAAGTGTCAGCTGCTGTGAGATTGATACCAAGCCCACCAGCTCGAGTACTCAGGAGGAAGATTCTGTAGTTGCTATCGACATCATTGAATTCCTTAATCTGTTTGTAATTTCACCGAAAAAAATGCAAGGTCAAATCAACCACAAAATCAGCAGGCAAAGAATAACAAATATTGAAAGCATAAGTTTCGACAATGTTCTTTTAGCTTGCACTGAAAAACAACACAATCTGTAATATCAATATTATGTCCCTTAAATCATCTGAAAAAAAGTACAGTTATATCTTTAATTTGATACTTTTGCAAAACTCTAGAACACCTTCTATAATTTATTAACATGACAGCAACATTTAAAAAAAATAATTGCTATTGCTGCATCATTAAGTTTTGGAATGTTGCATTTGTAGTTCATAAAATAATATGAAAACAGAAGCAACAAATGGTAAATATGAGACAGTAAACAAAATAAATAAAGGGCAATTAATTGTCCACGAGAATAAAACAATTGTATATGAACCAAGGCAAAAAAAGAAAAATATAGAACACCTTAAATCTGTTTGGCCTTCTGCATCACTTGAAAAAACAATCGTTGCATATGACTGTATGAGCAGAGAAATCATCTATGAAATATAATCAACCTTCAGATATAAATGAATCACATTTGTGTCCTCAACCAGTAAATAACATGGAGGACAATTATTTGCAAAGACACATGTACACATTTGCAAAACAGAAACAGACACAAAAGTGGAAGAAGAATAAGAAGTTTAGAACAGCTAAGACAAGAGAAACCAAATAATTGCTGTCGGATATATACCTGTCGTCTTCGTTCGTCTAATTTAACACTGCCATCAATCCTACAAACTTCAAATCCCTTTTCACTAAAATAGTAATCCATTATGTCTAAGATCTTGGTCCATTGAGAGAATATCAAAACCTAGAATCACGCAAAAAATAGTTAATGAAAAGAAGCAGCTAATGATTCATATCTTCATACAAAGAATGAGCATTCACATACTTTGTGCTTTCTAGTTAAGAGCTTATCCAATAATCTTTCCAACAATTGGAATTTTCCACATTGCCCTACAATCTGTTCGACAGGTGGGTACAAATCTGCCAGAGTATTTATGACATTGAAATGTAAGGACAATGGAGCATTCAAAGTTGATCTGATAAAAGAAGTTTTGGCAGATAACATACAGGAACCGTCAAATCCAGACTCCAAGAGGTCAGGGTGGTTGCAGTTCTTCCTGAGTTGAACCATCAGATTATTGAGTTTCCCTTTAAAACCATAAGCTGCAGACTAAGAAAGTCAGTCACCATGTTGCTATTACTTCGACACATACCAACCACTAATTCTGAATAATTACTTTTTTAAATCATGCAAAAAATAAGATCATTGCAGAATATATAAACTATATTAAGATGAACATATTGCACCAATGAAAACAAAGGAACAAATATGTGGGCACTGCACTATAATCAACACCAAACAGAAGCCGGTAATGGTATCCAAAACCAAACCGGGCACAGCTACATCTATGCTTCTAAGACATGCAATAAACCAACAGAAAATGTAGTTATTACCATAATTTGATTTCTCCGTCAGGTAACCCTCCAGCGTTCTATTAACAAGATGATCCTGGAAGTTCTTCTGGTGATCAGTCAATGTAGCATACAGCATGATTTCTTTCTTCCGAGGAAGCATTTGCTCCACATCAGTCTTCATCCTGCGTAGTAGAAATGGACGCAAAATAGCATGGAGCTTGGCCACCACCTGCAGATTAACGAAGTACAAGTTAAAAATGAGCACTGAATAGGCAGTTTTCTGAGCCCTGAGGTAGAACATTACATCAAAAAAATCATACCTGAGCCCTTCTCTTCTCTTCTATCTCTTCCTTGAGGGCTCCACTCGTGCACCTCCCTGAGAAGTCAAACCTGAGAACCACATAACAAGACAAAGGAAAAAAGGAAGTTAAATCATCATTCAACATAGCTATTCTTCAGTATTCAAAATCTGAAAAGTTCCCGCATAATTTCTACTCTTGTCAGCAATTATACATCATCCACATTATACAACCTGATTTTCCATAAGGCCATAAACTGATTCCGTGATAAGTAATACTTTGTACAGAAGAATGGCTAAGTAATCGACACTGAAACTTTATCTAAGAAAGAAACTGGGAAGGTTCGGAGAAAATAATTCTAATAAACCCATCAGAATATTGCAAATCAAGGTTCTGAAAATGGAAATAAGCCTCGAGGTGCCTTCGAATAGCACAATCATGCGTAAACCTCACAGCAGCAATGATAAACTTAGCTCCTGGTTCATGACAAACCAAGTTTAAATTTGTAAAAGGTCCTCCAGAATTCAAACTCTTGTCATTTGGCATATTTTTTAAAGATAATTATTCAAATGTGCTCTAAGAAAGTAAAGGGAGAGAGGGAATGTTGAGACATGTGGGAATGTAAGCAGAGAGGAGAAGCACTGAACCTTCTGAAGATGCAAGCATGCAGACAACATGATATTTTTTCGGAGTACACATACAGGTACTTGCAAACAAGAGATAGAGGACAGAGTTCAACTCGATTTTTTTAGGGTTGTAATAGCATGCTATATTGACCATAGAAACAATTAAAAGGCACAAAAAGATGTAATTGTGTATCAATCAAAATAAGGCATGTCAATATAGAATAATAAACAACATGACATCTATTACTTTATACGCATAAGAAATAAATATTCAAAAGGAATGTAATAATTAAATAATTACAAGCCAACTAGAAGTTCGTTACCATGACTCAAACTCATCATGGGATGAAAATATATCAGGAAGAATAAAATTTAACAGTGACCATAGCTCCGCTAAATTGTTTTGCAGTGGTGTTCCAGTCAGGAGAAGCTTATTCTCCACAGGTACGTACTTCAATTCCTTCAATAATTTACATTGCGAGTTCTTCAACCTGTGTCCCTTCAAGAAGTATAATATCTTAGAACAAAAAATGCTAAAACATATTTCTAAAAATTCAAGAACTTGCACCAATTTCAGGAACCAGTACTATAATCTCTTAAGTGATACATACCTCATCAACAACAAGGTATTTCCAGTTGTAACGTCTCAATACGCGTCTTGCATCGCTCATTGCAATTTCATAAGAAGTAATGACAATAGGGAAGTTGGGACCTATAGTTTTAGGCATATGCTTTCTTGCAATTTCATCTCTCTCCTTCTTATTACCATGGTAAATGATGGCATCTACTGAGGGCACAAACCTAAAAAAAATTATTATATATTGCATTCATGTCAAATGGAAAATGAAGAATCTTGACTCATCACGAGTAGGAAGAATAAGAATATACCTCTCTATCTCACTCATCCAATTTGACAGAGTGGAGAGAGGAGCAATAACCAAGTATGGTCCGTGCAATCCATTTCCTTTCAGGTGAGAAAGAAAGGCAATAGTTTGAATTGTTTTCCCAAGCCCCATTTGATCAGCAAGGATCCCATTCAGTCCATTTTGCCACAGTGAGATCATCCATTTCACACCTTTAATTTGATAAGATTTCAACTTTCCACCAGTCAATAGGGGTACCAATTCTGCTTGCTCTTTCTCAGCTTTCTCTACATCTGTAAGGTTCAAATCTTCAGCAGTACAACCATCTTTAGTTCTTGTAAGCATAGCAGCAACAGCTCTCTTGGCCTTCCTCTGCAAAATAACAGGATTTGTTTGACAAAATAGTCGTGCTTGTAAGTGACAAAATCAGAAAGGTACAAGTGAAAGTACAGTTATTGCACATATAGACTGACAGGTACAAAAAATGGAATCCAAATTACAATTGAAGAAATTGGGATAACTTTTAATGAATTAAACTAAAGAATACCGGGTAAAAATAGAAAAAAAAAACGTTACATTGTTATAACTTGTGGCCTTTCTTTTTGAACCACGACCCCTCGTTCCTTCTTTGACAGCATTCCCATCATCCTCTAGGCCGTTCTAGCACATTGAAAACAAATAATATTAGCAGAGACAATGCTGCAGATCAAAATACTATTCAGCATGAAAATGAAACCTTTGTAATATCATCCATTTTCTCCAGTAGAAACTCAGAGTAAAGTTGGGTCTGAGTTAAGAGCTCATCCAGTTTTGTGAACTGGATGTCATTCAAGACAGGCTTTTCCATGGGCTCGTTTTCCTTATCTTCTTCCTTCACCCGCTCTTCCTGAAGCTTTTCTTCCTCCTCCTCCATGGTTTTTGAAAGAAATGAACGATCTTTATTTTCTACAGCAGTTTCTATCTCCTCTGTAATACCAGCATTCTCCTTGCAATCCTTCAACTCAAAAATAAAAAGTTTAGTCGGACATAAAAGAGACATTAGCTCAAGAATCAAGAAATAATAGGGCATGTGTGTATCATTTATTGGCAAACTCAAGTTCAACAAATATCAATTTTTAAGTAAAAGCAGCATGAATTTATATTCCACCAACAAAAAATGTGCGTAAAGAGCGTTATCGATACCTCGTCTTCAAGAACCGAGGTCGGAGAATCTGCCACAGTTTCGCTCTTCAGTTCGTTCTCGGCCGCCATTTCTCTTTACCCTCCGGCCTCCGCCTTAAAAGGTTATAAGAGTAAACAGATGAGCGTAATAAAAATAAATAAATGAAAAATTGAAACCTTTTGGTCATCATTATGCAATGACAATACGAAAATGACAATCCGAAACAAAACCTAAACAGCACCCATAAACCCTAGACAAACATATTTAATATATAATATCGGCCAATTTTATTTGCAATAAGCTTACCTCTCTCTCTCTCTCTCTCTCTCTCTCTCT